>BDMV01000006.1:13372076-13485914 GCA_008326285.1 Oryza officinalis | reverse complement strand
GAGGCCGATGGGCCGGTGCAGGCCGCGGCCTACGCGGGTGGCCGATCCGGTGGACCGCGACCACCACGCGGGTGCTAGGGCGGGGCCCGCCTGGCAGCGGCGCGGTCTACGCAGACCGGGTGCACGGAGGAGAAAGAAAGGGGGTGCGCCGGCTGGCGCTTGCGTGGCGCCTGCGTGGCAGCCACGTAGGCCGGCCGGGCAAGAAAAGGGGAGAGGGCGCCGGGCGACGGCGGCGACGGCGGAGAGGGCGTTCCGGGCGGTGCGGTGCGAGGCCGGCGACGGGGATCGGCGCCGGGGCAAGAGGGGAGCGAGGGGATCCGATCCATGGGCTCGGATCGAGCCGCGGGGAAGCGACGGCGGCTGACGACGGCGCGGTGCGACGGCGGCCACGGCGGCTCGGGGGTGGAACGGAGGAGAGGGGCGGTGATCTTGGCGGCGCTCCGGGAGGAAGTCTACGGCGCTACTACGGCCCTAGACCGGGGAGAAGAGAGGGGGCGGAGGAAAAAGAGGGTTACCGCGGCGGCGGCAAGCCGAGAAGGAGGCCGACGGCGCGGGCGCGGCACGGCGCGGCAGCGAGGCGGAGAAGAGGGCGGCGGGGGCGGCGCCCGGAGCTCCTTCGGGCGCCCTCGGCTGCGGCGGCGGCGGACGGCAGGGACGGCGGCGGCAGCGAGGCGGAGTGGAGCGGCAATGGCGGCCGGGGCGAGGGGAAAAAGATGCGGCCGAGCGGGGGGGGATTTGTAGGGGGTTTAGGTCGGTTTGGCGGGGGGAAAATGCCGATTTTGGGCCGGGGAGAGGCGGTGCGGCCGAGAGGCGGAGCGGGGACCGGCGCAAGCGGCCAAGCGGCCGGGTGACGTCGGCGGCGGTCGGTCGCCGGGGAAAAAGAGAAAGAGGGGGAAAGAAAGAGGCCTTGCCCCCTTGCCGAAACGGGTAGGGGAAAAGCGAGAGGGGAGGGGGCGCTCGGCGCCTTGGCGGCATGCGCGCGCAGGCAGCGGCGGGGCCGAGGCGGGGGACCAGCGGCGGGACGGAACGGCGCCGGCGGTGGAAAGGCTTCGGGAGGGAAGAAACGGGAAAGAGAGAGAGAAGAGAGAGGACGGCGCGGCTCGGGCGCGGACCGGGCCGAGCGGCCTGGCGCGGCCCAGCGGGAGAGAAGGCGGCTGGGCAGGCGGCTGGGCCGAGACGGCCCAAGAAGGAGAAAGAGCTGGGCCGGGGCGGCCCAGGGAAAAGAAGAGGGAAAGAGAGGGCGGCCGAGAGGGGCTGGGCCAGGGGCGGCCCAGGGAAGGAAAGGGGAAAAAGAAACAGGCCGGGAAGGGAAAACGGCCCGGGACAAGGGAGGTAATTTAGACTTTTTCTGAGGGTTTGGTTCTGGGAGGTTTAGGGCTCGGATTTGAAATCCGATTTCGCGGTTTTCTCCGGGATTGAACTGAGAGGGGAAACACGAGACCTTGGCACACAACAAGACTCAACCGAAGAGCAAATTTTCACAATTAGGGTTTTTAGCAGATTAGTTTTCCCGCTAACGCCGCGACGAAACGGGCGTTACAACTTGACTCAAAGTGCTAAATTCACGATCATCTCAATTGTTCAAAACTTATACTCATGATTCGCTAGCCCCAAGAATGTTGCTAGCCTCTCACTTTCATCCCAGCTAAGTTATCAAAACATAAAGTAATAATATATAACTTAGGAGCAACTAAAAACTTATTTAGCTAATTCACTTGCGTATGGCTGGTTAGCCGAATATATAGAGTTCTTCGGAAGCATGTCTATCCAAATTACCACAAGCAACCGATTAGGGGTAAATCCCTAGACAGAACAACCCTGAAGAACCAACGGATCTCGCTGCACTCAACTATACCTATTAAATAATTACACCAACACCCATAAAAGAAATGAGGTCAGTTTGGCAAGGCAAAATCAACCCTGAATACATGAAAGCTCTAGCATCAAGGAATAACTATTTGTGATCTCTAGTTTGCTTAAAAGCTAGATTTGTTTCACAAACATTTCGCAACAGAATTTAGATAAACATTTGCAAGTCTTTAAAGCATTATAATATGGCAGGGCATCATGGTAATAATAATAGTAACTAGCTTACTGCCCTCCATGACAACAACTCAATAATACCAATTTTCATAAACAGGTTTCAAAAGCATATCTAAATCACAAATCTATACCCATGACCGCGACTATGGCTAATCGATTAGTTTTAGACTTTCAAGAGTTTGTACAGCTTTAACCACATGATATGAATACTCTAGTTTGTTCGGTACCTATTGGTACCATAACACTCTACATATTGAGTGCAGTCTAGAGGTCATAGCGAGGCCGTTACGTTGCCTATCGCCTAACCTTTCATGAGCACGATGCGTGGTACTCCACACTAAGTCTAGAAACTTACTATCATCAAGACGGTTGGCCTACTGACCCTGACACCATGGCACAACATCCCTTACCCATGAGGCGCTACATTATTGTATTGGACACGGTCAGACGACCATGTCGCAAAGCGAACATCATCAGGTCCTTTGTTGGAAACATGGGTAGCTCCTATACACTATCAAGCAGACTAGCTCATACTACAACGGTCTCCCGAATGCAAGGTTGAACGAATAAACAACTTAGTTAGCCAAGGCTATCCCATAACAAGCATATGTGGATGTACGACAAACAATAATGGGTGACACAAAGTTCAGTACTTAATCGACCCAAATGAACACTCCTACTGTCGGTGCACAACAACTATTATATGTGCACCACTTTTCGCATAAGTCCAAAATTCATCATTTTCCATCATTTTAGTTCACAATTATACATAGCTTCATCTCTATTCATAAGTTCAAAAAGAGTTCAAATTACATTAGATATTTGATCCATTACCATTTTAAGCATAGTTTTAGGCATATGACTAAGTATATGGTATGTGTATAGCATAATTAGACCCATTTGAGTACATCCAATGTACCCCAGTCCTTCCTATAGTTACTACTAGCAAGGAGTGAAATTATTCAAGGAGATTCATGCAACAAGTATGTTGTATCTACCATTTCATCAAGTAGATATATTTTCTACTAAATAGCGCATGCAACGTTTGCATTTGCTCATAAAACATAGGATTCAATGTGTTCAAAGGAAAGAGGCACTTGTCTTAGTTAGAATCTTCACTCTAGTTAGCAATACACCCAATCTCCTCACCGAAAGCGAATTCCTTGACTATACGAAATTACGGTAACATATAAACATCAAATCATGCAAAATTCCAAAACGACTCTAATATGCATGAATTTACTCCTGTGATTAGGTATTAATTAAACATTATTTTTAATGAAATAATTTCTATTTTATCATTCAGCTTTTGTGAGTTATGAATTTTTTAAGTTCTATGCTAGTTATATGTTATTTAAGCTAAACTCAATTTTAAATGGAGTTTAAGTCTATGTTCTATGAGGATTTGAATTACAGCAGGAAAGAGGGTGTTCCACTAAGTATGAATTTACTATGAATTTTGCAATCTATAGGTTACTTAGAGTCAATTATATGCCATATGGACGTTTAAAGGTGTTTCCTACATATTGTGTTAAACTTTAGTTTCCAGCAAATAAGGGAATAATTTTTTTAGTCCAACCAATCTGAGTCCATGATTTTTTATGCTTGTATGAGTTTCCTACATATATTGCGAGTCAAAGTATACACCATAGTGTTATTTGTTACACATAATCTTAGGGGTGCCTTTTATATGACATGTGCCCGATTTCTGTTTACAGCAATTGAGAGTATAAGGTTATGAATCTAATAGAACTGGAATCATCTCATTTGGAGTTACAAAATAATTTTCTATGAATTTTAGAAGACTCTATACTAATTATGAACATTTACTTATTTCATAAATATAAGAATGTTTAATGTACTAGTTCTTCATAGGAATAACATTCATAATTTTGTGATTCTAACAAATTTTAGATCAACTCATTTGGAGCTGGAATATAAGTTCATACATGTTAGGATATACATTAATTATGACATTTATTGATTTATATACTAAATAAAATTTTAGAGGGATTTCCAGTACTGAATGTGCCATATTTGATTTTACAACACTTAAGATCATAATTTTGTGAATCTGCAGAAATTTGGTTCACCCCAAATGGAGCTATATGAATTTTCTATAGAGTTTACAGTTTTACACAATTTTTAGTTAAACAAATAATGCAATACCCATTTTTCCATATTTTCCAGATTTTAAAATGCAATGGGTCCACAGATCAGTGATTTGCGATTATGCAAATAGGCCCTTTTAGTTTCCTAGAAAACAACCCGCACTGGCCACGTGTTTATGTAGTGTTTGATAATAGCACTTATTTTCTTTTATATTTATGTATTAGTACCTGACCCTTATGTCAGTGAGTACGTACTTTTAGATATCACACCCTATGGTTATTATAATTCACAGTGGAGATCCCTGCATTTTAACAGAGCAGTGAGCTATGGCCGGCGGTGCTGTCCGTGCTCGCCGGAGGCGAACGGATGCTTGGATGGGACCACAGCCAGAATGAAAAAGATAGAGGATTCTCTTGCGAACACGTAGGTGATAGGCTCACGGCTAGAGATGCTCGAAGTTGGTGGCAGTGGAGGTGCAAGCGGCTGGGCTGGTTCGGCCATCGGTGCATGCCACACTAAGGGCTTGATCTTGCCAACTAGATGCATCCATGTGCCACTGCTAGGTGTAGTGATGCTCATCGAGTAGCTTCCCAAGACTGGAAAGGTCCAGTGAGGTGACGAAGGTGGGAAAACATGGCGGCGGCATGAGAGAGCTCTGGGTTGACGACGGCAGCTTGATCTGGTCACCAAGATGCCCATTAAGTGCATGCATGATGTAGAATGTCACATGCAGAAGGTGTGAGAGTAAGTAATCGGGCCGAAGCTCACCGGATAAATGGGAATCGATGGCGGCGACTCGAGACCGGAGCCGAGGAAGACGAAAGCTAGCCATTCTCCTTGATTGCAGCACAATCGAGGATGATCCTTTGGGGTCTTATACTACGTGGCAAAATGATGAGCACGGCGTGGTGGTTTGGCCAGAGGAGGATAGAGGTGGTCGTAGCAGGGAGTTGATGCCGGTGGTCGAGCTGGTAAAAAGAGAGTAAATGCAAAACAAAAGGCGTTTGCCATCGTACGGTATAGCGAATAAGACGTCCCTATGCTGTATGGCCGCAAGAAGTTTGGTGTGGGAGAGGGGGCTAGAACATTTCTCCCTCGGTTGCAATGGCTAGAACGTGTTTAGCGATTGCAGAGGAGTGGGTAGGGTCAAAGGTTTTGGGATTTTCTTATTGTTTCTAGGTCAAGGTGGAGGTGGCCATGTCCTGGGCATGCTGGAGGTGTTCCTCGGCAGCCACATATGTCCAGGGGTCATCTGGGGTATCTAGTCGGTGGTGTGGCTGACAAGTGTGTCCCATACGATCTGAGCCTCATATGGTATAGAGAGAAAAGAGTTGGAGGCCTAGAAGTCTCCAAATTGGCAAAATTGTTAAACTGCTGGAGCTAGCTGTGTTGTACTAGCTGTTCTCTCCACTTCTATAGGGATTTAGAGTGAGCCCAAATTACTGGAGGTAAATGGAAATGTGAAATTTAATTGTGTCAGAAACCAAGGTTAGATGGCTTATGGTTTTACTATAATAAAATGGTAAAGATGGCATGGTGACACTGTTTACTGCAGAATATCACTGGGATAGAGTCCTATGACTATCATTTCATATGTTAAACATAGGAATTGAGCTAAGCCATTCATACAGCTGGTTAAGCAGTTTGGAGAACAAACTGGTGGGGGCCCACTGGAAAAAGAATTATGGATTTTATCTGGTGAGTGTGTTAAGGAGGCTAAGTGTTATTCTGTTTTTCCAGATTTTTGCTGAATCAAGTGATTTTATTGAGGTACCAGTTAATGTGTTTGTGCAACTTCTTATATTGCCAAAATTAAACGTAGTGGAAAAATTCAGTTGCTTAATAAGGGAGTGAGAAAAATTTTACTTTAGAAAGAAAGATTTTTTTATTTTACCTCACTTCTCGGGTATAGCTTGGGTAGCTGAACCTTGTTTTAAAACTTTATGGAAAAAGATTACAAGGTTTTTAAATGGAAAATTGTTTTTGCTTCTTTATTGAAGTTAAAAGTTGAAATTCAAATTAAAAATTTGGATATGTCACAAGATAACTGCAAAATATGGGAAGAATGCAGAAATGGATACTCATCACATGCTACCAGAAATGTAGAAAAATGCAGAAATGTATATCTCGTCCTAGTCACAAACTACCAGTTATTATTACCACCTATATGACATCAACAATCAGAGCAGTTCCCAGTTGCAGTAGACCTCCAGACATCACTTATGAAACTAGTGAAAACGCTATCTTCTTAGCGATAGACCTAATTAATAAATTTTAGTTGTTTTCATCGAATGGAATGGTTTATTTTCCTCTCTATTTCTCTATCAGTTAATGTTTAGACACTATCTTTGTGCCCCTGTCCTAACTTGCTCAAGTCCTCGTGTGTTGGATTTTAATTCAAACATGTTTCTCATTCAAGACTTTGATTGTGCCTCTCTCTTCGTTAACTTAAATACGACCCTAGGCTTTTTATCCTACGTGACATGCTATCGACTCTGACTGAGGTGGAGTACTGGGACTTTTTTTTGTGTATGATTGTGGATGAATTAAATAAACTGAAACACACTTTCACTCTTCTCTTGTTATAAAAGGAGACAAGGGACCCCTTTACCTCTGCCTCTATATTGAGTGGAACTGGAACTGATTGAATGGCATTGCAGGAGAACTTATAAGAGAGATGGTAAACTGCACCACCCAACAATATATCCATGCAAATTGATACAGGAATTTTTACAATCTGGTCCTTTTATAAAACTTATTTCGCAAATAGACCCTTGAAAAAATTTATTGCAGGAATGGTCCCTTTTGGTGCGCCAAAGGCATTGGCGCCGCCGTCAGACATCACGGCACCAAGACCGGTGGCGCCGTTGGGGTGCCACGGTGGCAATATACGCCGACGTGGCGGGAGGGCGGCGCCAGGGAGGCTGGCGCGCTCCCACCAAGCACGGCGCCAGCGTTGCTGGCGCGCTCGTCCGGGAGGGAGAAAACTTAACCCCCCGCGGGCCCCACCCCAGCTCATCCCCCCACTCGCCCTAGCCCGAGCCAGCCGAACTGAATACTCTCAGCGCCGTCTCTCTCTCCCCTCTCACCTCTCCTCCTCAAATCCACTCAATTTGGAACCGTTTTTCGCGGGATTTTTTGTGGAAATCGAAGAGCAAGGTATACTCCTCCATTCCCCCCTCTTTTTTCTCGTTTTAATCGGTTAAATTTGTAGATCGAAGGGTAACCCTAGAACCCATATTTTGCCCAAATTTTTGATTTTGAAGATTTAAATTAGGGATTTGTTGAGTATAGTGTTAAATGTGTGCAATGTGCTTAGTGGAGATACTATTTTTTGTAGTACATTGTGTTGTAATATTGATTTTTAGGTGGTTTGGTTGGATGGATGGTTGGAGGAAAAATTTTAGTTTTAGACATGAAAGAATTGTTAGTTGGATGTAAAATTACTTTAGCTTTGGAACAAATTTTTTGTAGTGCATTGTGTTGTAATGTTGATGTGCTTCTTAGAGAGAAAGAATTTTTGTAGTACATTGTGTTGTAATGTTGATTTTTAGGTGGTTTGGTTGAATGGACGGATGGTTGGAGGAAAAAAATTAGTTAAGACATGAAAGAATTGTTAGTTGGATGTAAAATAAATATGTTTGGTTAAGTAGTAGCTTTGAAACAATGTAAGTTATGTATTAGTTCACGTGGTAAGTTTGTACAACGTTTACGAAAGATGTGATATTTTTTTATTTCTAAAGTGCCATGATATTTTTCGGTGTAGATGGATAGACTTGTTCGTGTTTACTACGGTGGTAGAGTGGTTGAGTTTGAGGATATGTCATTGAAGACCATTTTGTTTCCCACCCGTCCCACTTTTGATGAACTAATGTCACGAGTAAAAGATGTTCTTGAATGGACTGAGGATAATGTGGAGATTGATATTTATGGGAGGTACGATGTTGGTCAAGGACATAAGTATGTACTGAAGGTGTTAAGTCAGTTGGATTGGGAAATTTATTTTGATTTAGTAAAAGACTCTCAGTTTAGATCTCTAGAGGTGTTTGCTTCAAAGATGGTACGCACCGTAAACAATTTGGATCTAAACAAGTCTCCGTGTTATCCTTATGACGAGAATAATTTTGTGACATATTCTTCTCGTCATGGGGCTACACACCGTGGCAATGAGGGAACAAGTAGATCAGTATCAAAGACTGAGTTGGTACGTGAAGAGTTGGATGAGCAAAGACAGAAGAAGAGACCTTTGTTTGGAAATGAGTTAGAGGAGAGAAAACCATCAAAGAGACGTCACAGCAGTGATGGTGTGGACGCAGCAAGGGAATTGAAAAAGGAGTTAGTACAAGGGCTTGATGTAAATGAAGGTTTATCTGAAGATGCCGGTAACAACATAAATTGGTCATCGTATGGAGGCAACCCTGAATACTCGATGCAAGTATCAGGGAAAAATTATGATCCAGCTGATTTCTTTGTTGTGCACTTGAGTGCTGGTCACGACTCTGTTTCGGTGGAAGTCAATGGAGAGGAGGTTGGCGAGGAACCAAGTGTTGAGAACTATGATGTTGAATTTGCTGTTGACTCCGATGATGACCGTCCATTCCCTGCACTAACCAACAATGACAAGTTAGCATTAGAGGAATGTCGTGCGTTCGAGAAGGTGTTTGGGAGGAAGCCGGACATTCCTGAGTTTAGGGACCTAAGACATGCCGATGGTGCAATATTAGATGGTGACATCAACATGGATCATTTGCCAGAACCATTCCAGGTGGATAGCCTAAAGAAGGGTTTGGAGTTTCCATCCATGGTTGCTTTGAAACTATGGCTCCAGGAGTACGCCATTGTGCACCATCGTCCATATCGTGTTGTGAATTCCGCCGCAAATAGGAGGTACACTGTTAAATGTGAACACAATCGATGCAAATGGAAGGTGCACGCAACAAAGAGGTCCAGTGGCACGTGGAGGATATCACGTGTTGGTAAGGCACATAGTTGTGCCACTGCCGAAGGTTCAGGAAGCCACCGGCAGTTGACATCGAAGTTCATAGCAAACAGGTTATGCAATGCCATCAAATTACAACCTACCCTCTCTGCTTCAGCGTTAGCTGTATATATATTTGAGGTTTTTCAATATAGAGTGAAATATGGCAAGGTTTGGAGGGCAAGAGAAGAGGCTATGAAGCTCATTTATGGAGAATGGGGTGAAGCATACGTCCGTTTGCCCACGTTGCTACAAGCCATTAAGCAGAGGAATCCGAGTACAGTGTATCATATTGATACCCATCCCAATAGGGTAGTGAACATAGGTGGGGTGACAAAGAAAATATTTATGCGTGCATTCTGGTGCTTTGGTCCTTCTGTCGAGGCATTTAAGCATTGCAGGTCAGTACTTGCTATAGATGCAACCTTTCTAACAGGAAAATACAGCGGTGCCTTGATGACTGCATTGTCAGCTGATGCGGAGGACCATCTAGTACCATTAGCTTTTGCCTTGGTGGAGAAAGAAAACTCGCGAGACTGGTGCTGGTTTATCGAACTTGTCCGACGTGTTGTGATTGGCCCGCATAGGGAAGTTTGTATTATTTCAGATCGACATGCCGGTATAATGAATGCCATGAGAACTCCTGTTGAAGCATTGCCACCGGTTCACCACCATTGGTGCATGAGACACTTTAGTGCTAATTTCCACAAGGCCGGTGCGAACAAGCATCAAACGAAAGAGCTACTAAGGATATGTCAAATTGACGAGAAGTGGATATTTGAGAGGGATGTGGAGGCACTCAGACTGGTTGTAGCCGAAGGTCCTCGTAAATGGCTTGAAGAAGAATTGTTGGAGAAAGATAAGTGGTCCCGTGCGTACGATAGAAATGGCCGCCGGTGGGGTTACATGACAACCAATATGGCTAAGCAGTTCAACAGTGTGCTAGTAGGTATCCGTAGGCTACCGGTGACAGCCATAGTATCGTTTACCTTCATGAAGTGCAACGAGTTCTTTGTGAACAGACATGATGAAGCAGTGAAACGCGTCCAGTTAGGGGAACGATGGTCTGAGAAGGCCACTAGTAAGATGAGGACGCAAAACACCAAGGCAAGCAAACACACTTCAAGGTGCTTCGATAAGGAGAGTAAGACATATGAGGTCACCGAGAGGGGTGGAATAACACGTGGGGGTGTTAGGTTTGGTGCTAGATCGTTCAAAGTGTAAGGTGAGAGGAACTCATGTAGTTGCCAAATGCCATTATTGTACCATATGCCTTGCTCACATCTCATCGATGTTTATCGGATTCATGCAATTGATCCAGAATCTCCCAACCGTATGCCGTACGAGTTCTCATCGAAAGCCGTAGTGAACACATGGGCAAGTCGGTTTGAGCCATACCTCGACCCTACACAGTGGCCACCATACGATGGTGAAGAATTTGTTGCGGACCCGGAGTTGAAGGTTAAGACAATGGGGAAGAGGAGATCAAAGCGCTTTAAGAATGAAATGGACTCGGGCCTTGGTGGTTCTAGGAGGAAACCGCCTTCAGGTCTTCAAGTTGATGTTGCGCCGTTGCAAAATAGGTGTTCGTTATGTCACCAGGAGGGTCACAAGAAACCTAAGTGCCCTAAGCGTCCGAAAAAAAATAAGTCCAAAAAAAACAGCAAGGTATTTTTTGGTTGAAGTCATATACATACTAGGTTTGTTGCATATATTTTGTAATCGTATGTTATGCAAATATTGGTAACTGACAATATATTCCTTCTCTCTTAATGCAGGATGGCCGGCGAGGAAGAGACACCGACTTACCCGGCCTTGGAGGAGTGCTACGAGGCCCGCCATCGCGGGGCTGCGATCGAACGGGGGAAGGTACGTATCGACATCCAGTCATTTGTACCTAAGTATCGATAACATATGCTTCACATTGTATTAACTATTCCATTTGAAAATATTTTTGCAGGTGCTTCAACCGCTCCGAGTTAGAGCGCACGCCCCCCCTGTGTTTGATGAGCGGTACATCCCGTACCTCAGGACGGCTGGGTTGCTCGGGGTCGCCATGGTTATCAATAGAGGGTTGCCGGTGTTCAACGCTCCTGCCTTGACAGCACTTGTAGATAGGTGGAGACCTGAGACACACAGCTTCCACCTACCAAGTGGTGAGATGACCATCACTCTACAAGATGTTGCTATGATCTTGGCCCTCCCGATACGGGGACATGCGGTGACGGGTAGGACAGAGACTTCTGGATGGGTTGCACAGGTGGAGCAGTTGTTTGGCATCCCACTAATCATTGAGCATGCGCAAGGGAGGAAGAAGAAGCAGAACGGTATACCCCTTTCTTGGCTTAGTCAGAACTTTTCAAACCTCGATGAGGACGCGGAGCCGTGGCGTGTTGAGTGCTACGCACATGCATACATCTTGCATTTGCTAGGAGGGGTACTTTTTCCAGATTCTGGTGGTGATATTGCTTCGTCAATTTGGATCCCTTTGATAGCCAATCTAAATGATCTAGGGCGTTTTAGTTGGGGCTCGGCGGTGTTGGCATGGACTTATAGACAGCTTTGCGAGGCTTGTTGTCGTCAAGCACCATCCTCCAACCTTAGCGGCAGTGTACTTCTCATTCAAGTGTGGATGTGGCTTCGACTACCGGTGGGAAGGCCAAAGTGGAGGCAAAATTTTACTCCTTGGCCCTACGCTGAGCCAAACATGGAGAAGTCCGTGGCCTACTTATTTGAAAGTACGGCGACCTCACATGCTCGTAGCGAGGTGGCGTACAAGCAGTACGTCAACGAGATGGACTGCCTCTAGCCTGGGCATGTAAGTATTTCAAATTTCAATCGAATTTTATCAATAAGTTTTATGTCAGAGGGACTAACGTAACAAAAATTTTGTACATGTGTAGATCACTTGGCTACCATATCACACGCCTGAGGCAAGAGCACTTACCCTGAACACCTTGTGCAATCGGGATGAGGATTATTTCATGTTTCAATGTCCACTGATTTTTTTCTGGGCTGTTGAGTACCACCTGCCGCACCGTGTCATGCGACAGTTCGGGAAGAGGCAAGATTTCCCGGTAGAGGACATCTCAACTGGATGGGACCTACACAGGTAGCTTGCTTCGAGTCACGCTATTTCTTTGTTGTGCCGTAAACCCTATGTTTTACACATCAACAAATTGTATATGAAGGTACGATAGAGTTAAAACAAAGAAGGTGAAGGATTGGGGGTTAGAACACAGTAGATATATTGATGCTTGGAGGACAGCGGAAAGGAACGATAGGTACATCGAGCCAATCCACCAAAACAAGCATTACGGTGAGTATCTTCGTTGGCTGCATAGGAACTATCGAGTTTTCCTACGTCCTTCTTAGACCGAGGCCGACATAGAGGAAGACCGCTCTTCTGACGAGGGCCGGGATAGCTATGATGTTCGGACTAGGCTTGGTAGTCAAATGGAGCACGCGCCACTTAGAGACAGAGTCGTAAGTTCTCTTGCACCTGTCAATTTGATTTTATTGTGAATTGCAATATTTAAGACACATCGTCTAGCCGTTTTTCGCGGGATTTTTTTGTGGAAATCGAAGAGCAAGGTATACTCCTCCATTTCCCCCTCTTTTTTCTCGTTTTAATCGGTTAAATTTGTAGATCGAAGGGTAACCCTAGAACCCATATTTTGCCCAAATTTTTGATTTTGAAGATTTAAATTAGGGATTTGTTGAGTATAGTGTTAAATGTGTGCAATGTGCTTAGTGGAGATACTATTTTTTGTAGTACATTGTGTTGTAATTGTACAACACAATAGTGTTGACTTGAATGGATGTATGGAGAAATTGATGTAGGTAAAAGTTTGTAGCTATGTGCTATATGAGAGATGACAAATTTGATATATAAGATAGTGGTTGATAAAATGTCACAATAATTTACTTGGCGGGAGATCATTTTGGTTTTGTAGAATGATAAGGAAGGATCAAACTGGCTATTGTCCTAGGCAGCAACCACCACCGGACGCTATCCGTCCCATGTGTTGGTGCGGTGACGAATGTCGTTTTGCAATAAGTGATGACCACAAGACATACCATCAGAGGTACTGGATGTGTCGCAATTATACGTACAGTCCGGAAAGCCTAAGCCCGAACCTAAAGCAAAGGGAAAGAAAGGAAAGGCGACGAAGCCAGTGGAGGTAATTTGTTGTACGTTCGAGGTTGCGATACTGCATTGCAAATTTAATGAAAATCGTTTAAATCGGAGAATGTGCAGGTAGCGAAGATACCGCCTCCTCTGTGCGACTTTGTGGAATGGATTGACATGGAGATTGATCCCCGCGATGCGGAGATGCTTCGTAGGGAACGTGAATGAGAAGAGGAACGCATCGATCGTCGTCTCCGACTTGCGGCAGTACAGATCGCGGAGAGGAAGAGAAAGGAGGAGCGGGAGCTCAGGGAGATGGCAAGGGAGTTTGCGGAGAAGGAAGAGCGTGCGAAGGAGCGGGCGAGGAAGCTGGCTAGGGCACAGCGTGCCAACGAGGCTGGTCCAGAGGCCGCAAGCAAGGGAAAATATCCTCGATGCACCCAGTAGTTTTTTGTATGGAAATATCCTCTAAGACATGTAATAACGACAGTATTGAAATATCAATTAGGAAACATTTTAATTTTGAGACATAAACTCGATGATGTACTTTGTTGTGTTTGGATGAAGTGACGTGCATATATGCGATTTTGTATGTTTTGTTATCTTCGTATTTGTGTCATGTTTTGCCAGTATTTGTCATGGTGATTTTGTCTGTTTTGTTACGTTCGAATTTGTTCCCTAAGCGTCCTGCCTCGGCTCGGCAGCTGGTGCTGCCCCCAGAGCACGGCGCCAGTACGGCTGGCGCCGCACCCCCACACCCCGAGCGTCCTGCCTCGGCCCGGCCCCTGGCGCCGTCCCCCGGGGCCGTCCCCTGGGGCACGGCGCCAGGACGGCTGACGCCGCCCCCCCCCACCCCCCGAGCGTTGAGCCGCCCCCCACCCCCCCGAGCGTCCTGCCTCGGCCCGGCCCCTGGCGCCGTCCCCTGGGGCACGGCGCCAGGACGGCTGGCGCCCCCCCCCCGAGCGTCCTGCCTCGGCCCGGCCCCTGGCGCCGTCCTCGGGGCACGGCGCCAGGACGGCTGGCGCCGCTCCCCCTCACCCCGAGCGTCCTGCCTCGGCCCGGCCCCTGGCGCCGTCCCCGGGGCACGGCGCCAGGACGGCTGGCGCCGCCCCCCACCCCCCCGAGCGTCCTGCCTCGGCCCGGCCACTGGCGCAGCCACCGCCATGGCACNTACAATAAAACTACTGGGTGCATCGAGGATATTTTCCCTTGCTCGCGGCCTCTGGACCAGCCTCCTTGGCACGCTGTGCCCTAGCCAGCTTCCTCGCCCGCTCCTTCGCACGCTCTTCCTTCTCCGCAAACTCCCTTGCCATCTCCCTGAGCTCCCGCTCCTCCTTTCTCTTCCTCTCCGCGATCTGTACTGCCGCAAGTCGGAGACGACGATCGATGCGTTCCTCTTCCCATTCACGTTCCCTACGAAGCATCTCCGCATCGCGGGGATCAATCTCCATGTCGATCCATTCCACAAAGTCGCACAGAGGAGGCGGTATCTTCGCTACCTGCACATTCTCCGATTTAAACGATTTTCATTACAATTTGCAATGCAGTATCGCAACCTCGAACGTACAACAAATTACCTCCACTGGCTTCGTCGCCTTTCCTTTCTTTCCCTTTGCTTTAGGTTCGGGCTTAGGCTTCTCCGGACTGTACGTATAATTGCGACACATCCAGTACCTCTGATGGTATGTCTTGTGGTCATCACTTATTGCAAAACGACATTCGTCACCGCACCAACACATGGGACGGATAGCGTCTGGTGGTGGTTGCTGCCTAGGACAATAGCCAGTTTGATCCTTCCTTATCATTCTACAAAACCAAAATGATCTCCCGCCAAGTAAATTATTGTGACATTTTATCAACCACTATCTTATATATCAAATTTGTCATCTCTCATATAGCACATAGCTACAAACTTTTACCTACATCAATTTCTCCATACATCCATTCAAGTCAACACTATTGTGTTGTACAATTACAACACAATGTACTACAAAAAATAGTATCTCCACTAAGCACATTGCACACATTTAACACTATACTCAACAAATCCCTAATTTAAATCTTCAAAATCAAAAATTTGGGCAAAATATGGGTTCTAGGGTTACCCTTCGATCTACAAATTTAACCGATTAAAACGAGAAAAAAGAGGGGGAAATGGAGGAGTATACCTTGCTCTTCGATTTCCACAAAAAAATCCCGCGAAAAACGGCTCCAAATTGAGTGGATTTGAGGAGGAGAGGTGAGAGGGGAGAGAGAGAGAGCGCTGAGAGCTCCTGGGAAGGGCTGGTTCGGGCTGGGGCGAGTGGAGAGGAGGAGCTGGGGTGGGGCCCGCGGGAGGTTAAGTTTTCTCCCCCCCGGACGAGCGCGCCAGCAACGCTGGTGCCGTGCTTGGTGGGAGCGCGCCAGCCTCCCTGGCGTCGCCCTCCCGCCACGTCGGCGTGTGCTGCCACCGTGGCACCCCGATGGCGCCACCGGTCTTGGCGCCGTGATGTTCGACGGCGGCGCCAATGTCTCTGGCGCACCAAAAGGGACTATTCCTGCAATAAGTTTTTTCAAGAGTCTATTTGCGAAATAAGTTTTACAAAAGGACCAGATTGTAAAAAATCCTGCAAATTGATATGCAATGGCATATGGCACAAAGTTCTCATAGCGACCATACATGTTCTTGTGAAGACACGTATGATAGGTCTAGGACTAGGAGGACTTGGAGAACCTGAAAGCATAAGGTTCGAGATGGTACCTTTGTAGTTGTCTTTCCTAACTCTTCCCTCCGTTTCAAAATATAAAGGATTTTGAACAGATGGGATATGTTCTAATACTACGAATCTGAACAGGAAGTCTGTTCAGATTCGCAGTATTATGATGTATCCGATTCACTCAAAATTCTTTATATTTTGGGACGGAGCACTACTGGAGAACTGATCTTTGCTCGGGTTCAAAAAACCGAAATAGTCCCGATTCAAATAGGAACAGGGACTAAAGATCATCTTTAGTCTCGGTTAAAAAGTGTAATGGGTCACGATGATCTTTAATCTCGGTTGTTATTACCAACTAGGACTAAAAATTATCTTTATTCCCGATTCACATATTCATCGACCGTGTCTAGACGCATGTTAGGGGGCTGGGACCAAAGATCACCTTTACCGACCTTGTCTCATTTTTTTTCTTTTTTTTTCTTGGTCATTTATAGGTCAATCTCGTCGACTGCTGCTACTACTCGTGCTTGACCTCTGCCGTGCTCGGCTTGCCCCGTGACGACGAAGGAGAGGGAGACGCCGGCGGCTGACTTGTCGGAGGCGCTGCGGGAGAGGAGCCTGGCGCGGGCGCCGGAGGCCGCGGCGACGGTGGTGTCCGTCACCGCGTCCTCGCTGCGCTGTTCCTCGCCGGCGGCGGCGGGTAGGAGGTCGGAGAAGAAGAGGGACGAGGCGGCGGCGGGGGAGGAGCCGGCGGAGAAGGCCGTGATCGCGGCGGCAACCGCGTCCCGGAGCTTCCGGCTGCGGAGCCTCCGCCGGAGCCTGGAGGGGAAGCAGGTGGCCGCCGGGTGGCTGCCGTGGCTCAGCGCGGTCGCCGGGGAGGCCATCCAGGGGTGGATCCCTCTCAAGGCTGACTCCTTCGAGAAGGTACTCGGATTCAATTCCAATAGCTCGTCGGTCATTTTTCTGTTGCAATTCTTTTTTCAGGCGTGTCAATTTTTAGATGGAGAATGGCAGTTAAGCTTGTTAATTTCTGTGGATTGGTTGGCATCTTGCAAGAATCTCATACTGCAGCGTATTAGTTGGAAGTACTTTGTTTGGTGATGGATTATGACATGCTGAATAAACTACTATGCAATTATCAAGAGGATAAAGGGGAGATTTGGGGGGGTTGGTGCGTCCTCCTTTGAAGCAGCACAAATTTTAGTTTTTTCTATTGTTCATTCGGTTTCCTGGTCGGAAATTTAATCTCGCTGTACCATTTCGTCTATCTGATCATCATCATGGGCAATTCTAACTGGGAGAAGAACAAGATTTCGTCTATCATGTTCAATTACTAAAGAACCGGTAATTTGTTTTAAAAAAAAGATATCTTTAATCGGGATTAAAGGTGGTCGCGTCAGTCACGTGACGCTATCATCTTTAGTTCCGGTTGGTAACGGTGGCGGTATCATCTTTAATCTCAGTTGGTATTACCAACCGGGACTAAAGATGACTCATTAGTTGCCATTATTTCACCCGAAATTAATCCCGGATTCATAGTCCGGTTGCATAACCGGGATCAAAGGGTGTTAAAAACTCCTTCTTCACTAACGAGGGAGTAGTAAAAAATTATAGACCTGCATGTTATCAGCCATGGATGGTGTCATGGAGTGGCAGCCTGCCAGTGCCTGGACTGGAGCAGTTTCCACTGTCTGGCTAGCTCGGGTGGCTCAGTGGACTGCAGGGTTTTGCTGCATCGCGGTGATCGGCGAATGTCACGGATAGGGAGGGTGTAGTACAATTGTATAGAGAAGCACGGCAAAGGGGCTGCACAACGAAACAGCATGCCTTGTTATTGCCTATCTGGCAAAGATAGATTAACACCATGCCACAGATCTGCTTCAATGTAATTAATATTGCCTATCTGAGCTCTCATGTAGACCTCACATAGAGGACAAGAGAGCTGAAAAGAAATTCTGCGTAACTATGTTTAAGAACATAAAAATGTTGTGGGAAAAAAAGGTACATAGGGATCGTGAGTGTTAACAAACCATGGACCATAGTAAAGTCAGTAAAAAGTTAATAGCTGATATTAGACCGGCCAAAAAAACAACTTGAACCAACAGTGATAGTTTGTTCTGATATTTGAATTTGTAGACACGATAAAAAAGCTCAAAAAAATATTTCATATATATATGCCTACACGGTCATGCTAATGGGCCGCAAGTCACGTAAATTTTCACACATACAAACAAGCCCAAATAATCGGGAGAGAGAAGCTTAATTATGTAGATTGAGAATCGACGACCTTTATCTCCACACGCGTAAGCTCTTTACGATCTCATTAACATGACACTCTCGTGACTATAGAACTACTTTTTTTTCACCCACCTAGTATGTTTCCTGTAATGCCAAGTTGTCACGAGAGATAAATTGAGCTAGAGTAGTCATCAACTAGATGATGTAGCTCTACAACTTTGATATATAAAAAGTTTGTCTTCATCTGAAATCGTACAAAAAAAATCATAATTTTGTGTTATCAAAATAAATCTTGGTACTTCTAGAACATATGAATATGTAAACAATCCCAAATAAAAAATTATTAAGTATTAAGCTGTATATCTCAATGAAATGTGTAACTTGAACATTGATATAAGAGGAATTTTACCAAGAAAGTATTTTAAGGTATCTAAATTTTACACTAAAATTTTTAATACCTAAAGGTACCAAAATTTACATTATGATACCTTTCAATACCTTTTTAAGGATAGTAAAATTACCTTTGATATATATATATATATATAAAGTTTGCTTTTTTATCCAACTTTTTATGAAAGAGATATTTTTTAAATAATATATTTTTGTATCACTCTTGGTTGGTATACCCAATCAACTTTGCATATGCTCAAGACTGTTCGGTCCATTAATAATCATCACTATCACTACCGGTTCACAACCAGAAAAGAAACGGTACGTAGTGCAACTTTGTTATAACCAGAACTGGCCGTGATTTATGACTGTCAGATCGTAGTATGATGAGCCAGTTTCGAAAGCCATTTTCTATAGTTAGTGTATGGTCCCTGCTATACAAATGGTCTTTTCTGTAATGAAACATTTGGAAAATGAAGAGCAGAACGTCCTCATCAATGGGAAGGTCTTGATTGATTTTTCTGCTGCTTGAAGATATTGCCGTAAAAATTGTCGAAGTTTTTCCTTTTAAAAAAATTGTCAAAGAGCATTACATGCATGCATGCTGGTTGTACCAGCAAATTAAAACATGATAGCGTGTATAGATGCCTCGTGCCGGGCCTCTGTAGTGGAGATACAATCTGGATAGTGAACACCATCCAATAATCCATCATCCATGTTAGTTACTTTGAGCTTGACGCATCTTTAGAAATGGCACAACGACAATGTCTCAATAGGCCTTCTATCTCAGTGCAAAAATACTATGATTAGGAGGCATCCGAGAACACAACAGCATGCTTACCCACAAAAGTTTCTACAATTATACCCTCTCTGCGCAGGCATATCGTACCACCATGCAACCATCATGTAGCTAGCTAGCCTACCCAGGGGGGGCATGCGCCATTTGGCCAGGGGTTTCTACACCACCAAGGGTTACTGGCCGATCATACCAGTTTCTAGAACCCAATCCTAATGTGATATATTTTTCTTTTTGAGAAACAGGCTCCAAACCTAAAACAACTAATCGGTGTTTAACGGGTTAGAATTCTCAACTAACAAAGAAAAAATACATAAAGGTGGAACTGAAAACCAGCTTGAGCACTCCTCACTTGTGAGACATTTTCGCTAGGCTATGGCCGCGTTCGTATCTGCTACAAAACAGAGATAAAAGATAAAGATTATCATGACACATTTTTCAAACTGCTAAACGGTGCGTTTCGTGCAAAAATTTTCTATATGAAAGTTGTTCTAAAATATCAAATAAATCCATTTTTCAAGTTTGTAATAATTAAAACTTAATTAATTGCACATTAATATCATCTCGTTTTACGTGAAATATTTTATCTTCATCTTTATCCTCATCTTCAGGAGATTCAAACACCACCTACACTACTGGAGAACTGATCTTTGGTCGGAATCAGAAAAACCGGAATAGTCCCGGTTCGAATATGAACCGGGACTAAAGATTAACTTTAGTCCCGGTTAAAAAAGGTAACGGTTCGCGATGATCTTTAGTCCCGGTTGGTAACACCAACCGGGACTAAATATCATCTTTAGTCCCGGTTCAAACACCCACCGGCCCTATCAGGCCGGTGTCAGGGGGGCGAGGATCTTTAGTCCCGGTTGGTGTAATCAACTGGGACTAAAGATTCTAACTTTAGTCCCGGTTGGTGGTATAAACCGGGACTAAAGATCCCACCGGCCCTGTCAGGCCGGTGTCAGGGGGGCGGGGATCTTTAGTCCCGGTTGTCCCGGTTGATGTAATCAACCGGGACTAAAGATCCTAACTTTAGTCCCGGTTGGTGGTATAAACCGGGACTAAAGATCCCACCGGCCCTCTCAGGCTGGTGTCAGGGGGTGGGGATCTTTAGTCCCGATTGGTGTAATCAACCGGGACTAAAGACCCTAACTTTAGTCTCGGTTGGTGGTATAAACCGGGACTAAAGATAATTTAGATCTATAGTCCCGGTTAGTGTTATTAACCGGGACTATAGTGATCCACCTTTTTATACTTCTTCTTCCTCCTCTAGCCCGAGCCATTGCTGTCAAGAGGAGGAGGAAGAAGGGAAGTGCTGCCAAAATTTTTGATAAATTTGTTTTGGTGATAATATACAAATCGGAGAGATCGAAAAGGTTAGCAAATCCATTATCTAATAATGTATGCTTAGCATATTGCATTTATAGCTTTGTTTCTATAAAATATTTTCTCCATAAATGTTTATGCAAAATGACGAGGGAGAAAATATGTTAGGCAAAATTAGGTTGATTTTGAGATTAGAAAATTTGGATAATGATGTTAGGCAAAATATGTTAGGCAAAATTAGAATATTTTCTCCATTCTCTTTTCTAGAAATTAGTTTCGCTTTGAATAATGATGTTTTAAATTTTTGTATGATTATTTAATTAGTTTCGAGAATGTGGATTTCGTTAGTAACATTGGACTATTTGATGTCTAGATGGATCGACAATGGATGTACACCACGGATCGACGGTCGAAAGAGTTTATTGAAGGCGTGCATTATTTTTTGAAGGTGGCCAATGCTAACAAGTACAAGGGTTTCATGTGTTGTCCATGCAAAAAGTGCAGTAACCGAAAGGAGTATTCATCATCAAGAACTATTCATGCGCACTTGTTTGAGTCTGGATTCATGCCTGGATATAATTGTTGGACCTCGCACGGAGAGCTAGGGGTTACAATGGAAGAAGATGAAGTAGAAGACGAGAATATTCCGGGCTGGGCTCATCAATACGGTGGATTTGACGAAAATCCGGAAGGCGAGGCGGACGGAGCTGTTCAAGATAACGTCGCTGTAGATGATCTTGGTCAAATGTTGCGGGACGTAAAGGACGGCTGCGAAAATGAGAAGGAGGTCCAAAAATTGGACCATATGTTAGCAGACCACAAAACTTCGTTGTACCCAGGTTGCGAACAGGGGCATAAAAAATTGGGTACGACGCTAGAATTCTTACAATGGAAGGCAAAAAATGGTGTGAGTGACAAGGCATTTGGCGAGTTATTGAAACTCGTCAAGAACATTCTTCCGGAAGGAAACGAGTTGCCCGAAACAACGTACGAATCTAAGAAGGTGGTATGCCCTCTAGGACTAGAAGTACATAAGATACACGCATGTCCGACCGATTGTATCCTCTATCGTGGTGAGGAGTACGAGAACCTAGAAGCATGCCCGGTTTGTAAAGCACTACGATACAAGATTAGACGAGATGATCCAGGTGATGTTGACGGACAACCTTCGAAGAAGAGAGTTCCTGCTAAGGTGATGTGGTATTTCCCTATAATACCATGGCTCAAGCGTTTGTTCAGGAACAAAGAGCACGCTAGCATGATGCGCTGGCACGCAGAAGAACGTCAACAAGACGGGATGCTGCGACACCCCGCCAACGGGTCGCAGTGGAGAAACATCGACAGAACATTTCCAGACTTTGGAGAGGATGCCCGAAACGTAAGGTTCGGTTTAAGTACAGATGGAATGAATCCATTTGGAGAGATGAGCAGCGGCCATAGCACTTGGCCTGTTACCATGTGTATCTACAACCTTCCCCCTTGGCTATGCATAAAGCGAAAGTACATCATGATGCCAATTATCATTCAAGGCCCAAAGCAACCTGGTAATGACATTGATGTGTACCTAAGACCACTGGTTGAGGATCTTCTTCTGTTGTGGAACAAAGAAGGTGTCTCCGTGTGGGACGAGGACAAACAGGAGCAATTTATCCTGCGAGCGTTGTTGTTCGTGACCATTAACGATTGGTCTGCACTTAGCAACCTATCAGGACAGTCAAACAAGGGGTACAAGGCTTGCACCCATTGCATGGATGAAACTGAAAGTACGTATCTGAAACACTGCAGGAAGGTTGTTTACATGGGCCATCGTCGATTCCTTGTTGCTACCCATCCTGTACGGAAAAAAGGCAAGCATTTCGAACAGAAGGCAGACCACTGTACTAAGCCTAAACATCGCAACGGAAAAACCGTGTTTGCTATGGTGAAAGATCTGAAAGTAGTATTTGGAAAGGGACCTGGCAGCTAACCTATAGAGAGCGAAGATGGTCACGCGGCGATGTGGAAGAAGAAGTCTATTTTTTGGGAGTTACCCTATTGGGAAGTCTTAGACATCCGGCACGCGATCGACGTGATGCACCTCACTAAGAACCTTTGCATCAACCTGTTAGGCTTCCTAGGTGTATATGGGAAGTCGAAAGATACACTTGAAGCACGTAATGATCTTAAGCATATGCAACAATGCGAAGACCTTCACCCGGAACCAAAGGATAAAGGAAGTCATTACTTGAGTCCTGCAAGCTACACCCTGAGCAAGGAAGAGAAGGAAAGTATGTTTGAATGCCTGGAGAGCATCAAGGTACTGTCTGGATACTCCTCGAACATAAAGAGAATAATAAGCATGAAGAAAAAGAAATTCATAAACCTAAAGTCTCATGACTGTCACGTGTTGATGACACAACTGCTTCCTGTTATAATTCGTGGTATCCTTCCTGATAATGTCCGGGGAACAATAACAAAGCTATGTGCTTTCATGAACGCAATTTCGCAAAAGATCATAGATCCAGACAGTTTAACAACCCTTCAAGAGGACGTGGTCCAATGTCTCGTCGGCTTTGAGATGATCTTTCCACCGTCATTCTTCAATATAATGACGCATCTTCTATGTCACCTTGTGAAAGAGATCAGTATTCTCGGTCCTGTGTACCTACACAACATGTTTCCTTTCGAGAGGTACATGAGCGTTCTAAAGAAATACGTTCGTAACCGTTCTCGTGAGGAAGCAAGCATCGCCAAGGGTTATGGAACAGAGGAGGTCATTGAGTTCTGCGTAGAATTTATTGAAGACCTCCGTCCAATCGGGGTACCCGAATCAAGCCATGAGGGGAGACTACGGGGAAAGGGAACTCTTGGAAGAAAAGCAATAATGACCGTGGACAACGATTTATTCCGTAAAGCACATTTCACGATTTTGCAACAATCTTCGTTGGTGGCTCCTTACATCGAGGAGCACCTGGCGATTGTTCGGTCGAAAAACATCGACAAGTCTGATGCATGGATTACACGCCATCACATCGATACTTTCCCCGTGTGGCTACGAGAACGTCTAATGGGTGCAGAAACCATTGACCGACAACTAGCCTTCTTGGCGAGGGGGCCTTCTTGCTCGATATCGACATTCCAAGGATATGAAATCAATGGGTATACATTTTACACAAGAGCCCAAGACAGAAAGAGCACAAACCAGAACTCTGCTATACGTATCGACGCCATGAGATACGATGGTGCAACTAGCACGTATTATGGTGTCATCGAGGACATATGAGAACTAGACTACGGACCCTTGAAGGTACCTCTATTTCGATGCCAATGGGTTAGGCTCACCGGTGGAGGCGTAACGATTGATGACAGTGGGATGACAACGATTGACCTAAGCAAGGTTGGATACTCAGACAAACCTTTCATCTTAGCCAATGATGTCACACAGGTTTTCTACGTGAAGGACATGTCTAGCAAACCAAAGAAGGGTAAAGGACCCGACGAGCCAAAGCGCCACGTGGTTCTCCCAGGCAAAAGGAAAATCGTCGGAGTCGAGGATAAGACTGACGAAGATTACGATCAGTTCGACAGGCAACCTCCGTTCGCGATGACGGTTGACCCGAGCATCCTCCTTTCAAAGGAGGACACCCCTTACTCACGCAACGATCATAGCGAAGGAACATTAGTGAGGAGAAAGTACGTGCAAAAAACAGTGACATAGGTTGTTGTATGGACGACGCAAATTATTTACAATGTATTGAAGGCCATGTAATGTTTGTGTTTTTTACTACTACAATTATATATGTAATACCAATTTTGAACTATTTAAATAGGTAATATAGTATTAGATAGTAATATCAATTATTGGAATGTAATATCAAATTGAAACTCATATGTTATTTATATGTGATTATTTATATTTAATAATAATTTAAAACTATTTAAATAGGTAATATGGTAGTAGATATTTTAATACTATTCAAATAGTATTTAAATTGGTCTATATGTGATTATTTATATTTAATAATAATTTAAAACTATTTAAATAGGTAATATGGTAGTAGATATTTTAATACTATTCAAATAGTATTTAAATTGGTCTATATGTTATTATTTATATTTAATAATAATTTAAAACTATTTAAATAGGT
Source organism: Oryza officinalis (assembly GCA_008326285.1). Classification (NCBI taxonomy): domain Eukaryota; kingdom Viridiplantae; phylum Streptophyta; class Magnoliopsida; order Poales; family Poaceae; genus Oryza; species Oryza officinalis. The sequence continues at coordinate 13,461,076 of BDMV01000006.1, read as the reverse complement.
AATATGGTAGTAGATATTTAAAATTGGTCAAATTTTAATTATATATCGTTATTGGAATGTAATATCAATTTTCAACTATTAAATAGGTAATATGGCATTATATATTTTAATACTAACATTTACATGGGCACTGTTGCAATCTTTAGTCCCGGTTGTTAAACATAGCCGGGACAAAAAGAAAATTTGGCCGAGTGGGAAAACATCTTTAGTCCCGGTTGGTGCCACCAACCGGGACTAAAGATCCTGACTATAAAATGCTGGGCGCATCGTCTTCTCCGGATCCACACTTAGACGTTTCTCATTTTCTCTCCACTCTCAGCGCACACGTCCTCCGTCTTTGCCGCCGTCATCGTCTTCGTCGTCTCCGCCGCCGTACGTCGTCGCCGTCCGCACCGCGTCTCCCGGCCGAGGTTTGGACCGATCTCCATCTTTTCTTCTGTCCGTTTTCAACAATGGCACGTACCGCACCGCCGTCGCCGTGCCGTTCGCACCACCGTCGCCATGTTTGGCCTCGTTCCCGCGCCACCGCCGCCGCCGCTGGCCCGCGCCACAACACGGCGGCGCGGCCGCCACGGCCGCGCCACCACGGCCGCGCCACCACCACGGCCGCTCCACCACGACCGCCGCCACCACCACGGCCGCGCCACCAGCCGCCGCCACCACCACGCCCGCCGCCGCCACCACCACGGCCGCCGCACCACCACGGCCGCCCCACCACCACGGCCGCGCCACGAACGACGTAACGTTAGAACGAACGTGAACGGACGTGAACGAACGTGAACGAACGAACGACATGTGTGGACCGAACGAGCGAACGACCGACCGAACGAACGAGCGACCGAGCGAACGAACGAACGAGCGAACCTATGCGCGAACGAATGAGTAAAGGAGCGAACGGTCGAACGACCGAGCGAACGACCGAATGAACGATCGAACGAATGACCGAACGAACGAACGAGTGAACGAGCGAACGAACGAACTAATGACGGACCTTCTCCTCCGCCTGCACCCTCTCCTCCGCCTGCACCGGCTCCTCCGCCTGCACCTTCTTCTTCGCCTGCACCGGCTCCTCCACCGCAGTCTCCTCCGCCTGAAACCTATCCGTCGCCTGCACCGGCTCCTCCACCATAGTCTCCTCCGCATGGAACCTCTTCTTCGCCTGCACCGGCTCCTCCGCCTGCACCATCATCGTCTGCTCCGCCTGCACGGCCTAAAAAGTCGTGCCCACTTCGTCCCGCGCCGTCAAAGTCCACACCACCAAGAAAGAAGCCAAGACTTGACGAGCCAAAACTCCCCGCTCTCAAGAAAAGGGCGTACGACCGCACTCTCGAGGAAATGAGGAGGTCGTACGAGCAGAAGTGAAGGCGTTCTTCGAGGCACGAAAACCACCAAAGAAGATACCAATAGATCCGGCTGCTAAGAAGTTCTTCCAGAAGATGAGCGAACTGGTCAGGAGGGCTGTACTTTCCGATTATGACCAGTCGGTGACGAAGTCGTACAAGAAACAAAGAGCAAAGGCCAAAGAAGTGCCTCAGCTCGGAAAGCAGCAGAAACAATCGGTTGAGCCGTTGCTACCACCCGGTGAAGAGGAGCTGAGGCAATGGATGAAAGAGACGGGTCTGAGCAGGGTGCAACTGGTGGGAGACACACCGATAACCATGGCGACAGAAGCCGACTTGAAATACAAATTTAAAGTCGGTGAACCGCTTGTCAAGCCTGGTGAGGTGAACAGTCTCTCAACACAAATGCATCGATTCCATCAATGGTATATGGAACATTCATCCAGAGGTAGAATAATGTTTGGAGCGAGGATAAGAAACACAGACTACTACCAAGGAGATGATGTTCTGTGGATGAACTTCGAGAATGTGTTCGATGTATACCAACTAGACGCTCTCGATGTCTCCATTCTCAGCTGCTGGGTTTTGTAAGTATCGTTTTAGCAAACTTTATTTTGGTCCTTAGCTTCTTCTATGTACCATTCCCTGGTTAGAATGTGACGATAAGACTGATGCAAATTCCTTTGTCTTTTGTAGAATGGAGATTCAATCGTGCCGTAGGCAGGGGATTTTCAATATTGGATTCATGGACCCTCGCAAAGTCAATGACGTAATGATACGGGACTTTGAGAAAGATATAGAAGACAATATTGTTCATTTCCTGGTGCAGCAGCATTACAAGACCTACATACTATTGCCATACAACATAGCGTGAGTTTTAACTGTCTTTCAAATTTGTACCAACTTCCTCCCCGTACTCATAACGTCACATATATATCGTCGGACGCAATTTGCAGATTTCACTGGGTCCTTTTACTCTTCGACCTTGAACTTTGCAAAGTCCATGTCTATGACTCAATGGATAAACCAGAGTCTACTTTCACCAAGGTTTTTGAAGTGATAGACAGGTAATGCCATCTATTCAACCGTCATTAATTATGAACACCGCTATTGGTACTATGCAGATCTCCGGTATTTAATCATAGCTTCCAACTGTACATAGGGCATGGGCAAAGTTCCGTACATTGGTCCGCGGGGTTTGGAAAGAAAATCTTGGTAGGAGATTTAAGTTTCCGGTGAGTACATGCTCCAAAATTATTTAATCATTCATTGCTTCTAGAAAAAATTAGTACATTAAATCTCTCGTCGTTTCTCCTTAAGTGTGCAAAACAGGAGAAGGGGAATAACTTGTGCGGCTACTACGTCTGCGAATATACTCACGCACTTGTACAGCAAATCAACAATGACAGGGATCTGGAAGTACGTAAAAATTATTCATACATTATGTCCCGGTTTCTTATTGACTTCATATACTTATATCTCAATTTTTTTTCGAATGATAGATTATTTACATGAGGGAAAACCTATCCAACGAAAAATTTATCAAGGCTGTTCAAGAACAACTGATGGGATTTATCAATGAATAAATAATTGATCCCGCGGGAGAATTCTACTACGATGGAAGTACTATTCATCATCCTCCCCATGGATAATATGTCTTATCTTTCTTCGTAATATACAATAGAACATTATAATTAACGAAAGATTGTAATATATGTATATTCAGATGTGCATTCATGTACTTATGTGTGTGAGTATATTTCGATAATAAAAGTATATATTTACTTGAGTGCTTATATGTAGGATATATATATATATATATATATATATATATATATATATATATATATATATATATATATATATGTAAAACATGTATTTATACATATATATATATACATATTGCATATATATACATATAAATACATATATTACATATATACGCATATTATATGTACATATATATTATGCATATATATGTATTTATACAGATATATGCATACTATATAAACAAGCAGCTGACAGAACCAGCAAATATTTTTTTTAAAAAAAATATCATTAGTCCCGGTTGGTAACACCAACCGGGACTAAAGATGGCTGAGGTAGCCATCTTTAGTCCCGGTTGGTGTTACCAACCGGGACTAAAGATCCATCTTTAGTCCCGGGTATTTCACCCGGGACTAAAGATGCCGATCTTTAGTCCCGCATTCGTAGTCCCGGTTCGAGAACCGGGACTAAAGGCGGTTACGAACCGGGACTATAGTGGGTTTCTCCAGCAGTGCTATGTGCCACCTTATTCGCAAACCGATGAACCCAAATGACTTTAAATTTCTAGTGTGCTACTGTAAGCCTGTAATGTCTCCAAAATTTCGAATAAATTATGTTGTAAAAAAACAAAGGAATATCTTAGTTTGCTAGAGATAAGTTGATGTTTGTTTTAAATATTCATCGATTAAGATAAATTGATGCCAAGTAAAATAATAATAATTCAGATGCACAAAGAAATACATTTATGTTTTGGATGATATCTGGCTTCCCTAGGTCAATTATAACTCTAATTCGTTAACTAGTGGATTTGTGTACACGCTTTGTATGCCGTACGAGATTTATTGACCATCCTGTATAAAACAGATACATTTGTTACTGATCTCCTCTTGTATAATGTAATTGAAATTTGCTCCATTCACGTGTAGGATTGTAGGATTGTAACGCTATAAGGAAATCCGTATTCATTTGCTGGACATCTCTTTATTCATTTGCTCATCTCTTTATGAAAACGTAACCATGTGCATGGTACGTGAACCAGACTAAATAAGTCACTTTTTAGCTCACACACCAGTTTTTAATTTATGTGTGTGTGGGTGGTGGTTGGGCGGGGGGGACTCAATTATAAATTTGCCTCCTGTACATAAGTCTGGTGGCTCGGATCGACAGCATGGAGAGAAAGTTATATCGTTGTTATACTGCACACCATTGATCAGTAACCAATGTTAGTTCATTTTCAATTACCTTCTACACTGGCAGCAGAAATCTCATAATCATCGTCTTACCAGCATTACTGGTAGGATCTGACACCTGATATATATCTGGTAGGGTTATTATCCAGTACGGAGGCCCAAACCTATAAAAAAAAATTGTGTTTTGGTGCATGTGGATGACAGAAAACCATATCCGATCATAAGATCAAAGATCGAAGAAAACACTCTGCACGGTTCGGAGCAGAAAACCATATCCAATCACAAGATCGAAGAAAACACTTCGCACGGTTCAGCAAAAAAATATCCGGCCACAATATCCAAGAAAACACATTGCACGGTTCAAAGTTAAAAGCTATCCAGTCATGAGATTGAAGGAAATACTCATAAAAACTCGAAGCAAAAAGTACTCATTAAAAACTAGAGCTCTGCAAAGAACGAAGTCAACTCTTTAGCTCAAAAACTAAAATCCTCGCGATGAGACAAAATGTGTTCGACCTCATTACTCCTTTGTAAAGTAAGGAGGACGGCGGTTTTCTAGTAGATTTGCCTTAGATCGAAAACCAAAATCCTCGCGACGAGGCAAAATGTGTTTGACCTCGTCACTCCTTCGAAAAGTAAAGAGGACGGTGGTTTTCAAGTAGTTTTGCCTTAGATCGAAAACTAAAATCCTCGCGACAAGGTAAAATGTGTTCGACCTCGTTACTCCTTCGAAAAGTAAGGAGGACGACAGTTTTCAAGTAATTTTGCCTTAGATCAAAAACTAAAATCCTCGCAATGAGGCAAAATGTGTTTGACCTTGTCACTCCTTAGAAAAGTAAGGAGGACGGCGGTTCTCAAGTAGTTTTGCCTTATATCAAAAACTAAAATCCTCATGATGAGGTAAAATGTGTTCGACCTCGTCACTCCTTCAAAAAGTAAGGAGGATGGTGGTTTTCCAGTATATTTGCCTTATATCAAAAACTAACATCCTAGCGATGAGGTAAAATGTGTTTGACCTCGTCACTCCTTCGAAAAGGAAGGAGAACGGTGGTTTTCAGGTAGTCTTACCTTAGATCAAAAACTAAAATCCTCACAACGAGGCAAAATGTGTTCGATCTCCTCACTCCTTCTAAAAGTAAGGAGGACGGCGGTTTTCGAGTAGTTTTGCATTAGATCAAAAACTAAAATCTGCGCGATAGGGCAGAAAGTGCTCGACCTCGTCACTCCTTTGAAAAGTAAGGAGAATGGCAGTTTTTGAGTAGTTTTGCCTTAGATCGAAAACTAGAATCATCGCGACGAGGTAGAAAGTGCTCGATCTCATCACTCTTTCGAATTGTAAGGAGGATGGTAGTTTTCTAGGCGTTTTGCCTTAGATCGAAAACCAAAACCCTTGCGACAAGGCAAAATGTGTTTGACCTCTTCACTCCTTCAAAACGTAAGGAGGACGGCGGTTTTCGAGTCATTTTTCCTTAGCTAAAAAACAAATAACTTTCGCGACACGGCGGTTTTCAAGACACTCATCGCCACCAACCCCTAGAAAAGGAAGAGCAAAGGGGATGGAAGAAGAATGGGCCAAGAGAAAACGCCGTCTATTATGAATGCACGTTACAAAGTAATACACTCAACAGAGCCATAAGGCGTTATTTGAAAAAAGAAGCAGGAAACACAACACTCAAAGGAGAAGGTGCTCCTACAAAGGGAACTATAGAATAACACCTCCTCCATATCCTAAGTTGGCATTCCATAGGACGAAAAGAATGCCAAAATCGAAACTACTAGAGGTGTTATTTGACCGACGTTTTCTAAACTCAAGTACAAAATTGCAAAGGCTACCATTTCGATGTTGCCTTTGCCAGTTAAAGAACTTATGAGAGAAAATACAAGCATCATCATAATGCACTTCACTATCTTCATCATCAGAAGCATGGACTTGAGAAAAAGGCAACTTCCCAGGTGCTCCAAAAGCTATGTGCTTCACATTTGTGGTCGAATATCCACTGACACATCGAACAACATGTTTTTGACTTGCCTCAACCTGCATCTCCCAAGACAATGAAGCAAGCATAAATGTACAAACAAAGCATAGAGTAAAAGCATTAAGCAACGCCAACGTTAGAAGCAAAATTGCAATGAGAGTGTTCGATCATAACAAGTTTGATTAACAAAATAATCCAGTTTTTTCTCCTCATCACTAACAAACTAAGTCAGGCCTGCAATCCCAGGTTAGAAGTAGTATCGTGGCCATCTCGACGGCTCAAAGAAGCACAGGAGGCTCGAGTACTCGGGTCAGCCAGTGAAGCCTTAAGAGACAACAAGGTATCGTCATAACCCTGTTATCTCCAGTACAATACTTGGAAAGCCTTAACAGCAGGTCAAACAGTCTCGTGGTGTTGGGTAAAGTTTTCCTCATCTGACAGCACAGTGGGAATATAAGTCCTCAACGAGTTCAATTGCGTACATCCGCTCGAATAAAGAGAAGCACTCAATGCTTCGGCAGAAACGCGAGAACAGTGAGAAGCAAACTGAATAAAACCGCTCGAAAACCCCGTAGCAGCCTCCTTTACCCAACTTGCAAGCGTAGAAAGAGTACTACCTTCGACCAATGGATCCGATTCGGCGTGAAGCTTATGAAGGGTTTCACTAACAACTTGGTAGCCCTCGAAAAGATGTTGTCATTCATGTTCGAGCTAATTCAAGACAATATTTCGATCAATTTCATGTGAAAGAGCAGTTCGATCATGTTCGAGCTTTGCAATTCGATCGAGCGACTTTTTGCGCCGAGAGCATATTTCCTCAAAAGCTTTTTGGGCAACCCCACGTTAGAAATGAGCAAGACTCGTAGTTTGCAAAAAGAAAGAGGGAAATGAATCAACAAACACGACTCGAAATCATGACTAGGACTCGAAAAAGATAAGCAAAACAAAAACCTTAGCAGCAGAGACATCGAGGCTGGTCCAGGCAGAAAGCATGTCATTGTTTTCGAGGAACTCTTTACCAACTCAGGAGGAATAAGAGCCGGACCGATGTCGTTTTTGAGTTGGTTCAAAGAGTTACGATACTTCAAATCGTTAAGGAAAAGACTGGCGCCACGGCTACTGCTCTCATCAATCTCGTTGAAATTAGGCAACCCCATCAACCAGTGGTCGTCCTCAGCATAGTGTTTGCTAAAACCACCAAGAATTTCTTCAACTAGAACAGGAGAAGGGGTCGCCACGAAGGGCTCAGAATGAGCTCGATCATCGCCAGAAGCCATGAAGTGGCAGGATGCGTGTTGCCAGTAAAAGTGTTGTCTGCCTCGACAACAATTGGGGCCCCAATAATAGGCAGATCGAGACGGAACGCCTCGTCATTCAGGTCATCATCATTGTCCACAACAATGTGAACACTCTTCAAGCTTTGAGGAGCAAGCAAATCAATCGAAATGGCTTTTCCTTTAAGATCATGGCTCGAAGCTTCATGGGACTCGAGCACAATGTCAATCCACTCGGAAGAGGGTAACGCCCGCGTTTTTAATCTAAAAATACCCGATTTAATTTAGTCAAAGCGTCATTGTCGGTGACATGGGACCGGGGGTATCGAGACCAAAGGGAAGGGCGGCCACAGGGATCCACGTGGCCCGTTCCCCCAGGGGGGTCGGGGCCGAGGGTGACGTGGCGGCTGCCCTCCCGGTTTCCCCACGGGGTCGGGCCGCTCCCATTTCTGCCCCGAGGCCTGGGGCGCCCCGACCCCCTGTGGCTTTGGTGCCACGAGCGCAGGTTAGGTGAGCTCGATGGAGCCCACCTAACCACATTTATGGCGGTCCAGACGGGCGCACTGCGCCACATTTAATGCGGCGTGGCGCGTGCATATCCGGTCCGTGACCGGTCACGGTGAGTGACCGGTCGTAGACCGGTCAGATCGTGAGTTAGGTGGTGCCAGGATGCCTGTGCGCCGCGCGCGCGCTAGGCGGCCTGCTGCACGCCACGCCCCGTCCCATCAGAATGATGAGAGCCCTCAGTCTCTCGTCTCTCAGCCGGAGTTGGTATGCCAACTCCCAGAGTTGGTATGTCAGCTCCGGTCAGATGCTTTCCCGATTCCGGTGCAGGCGAGACACAGAAGTCACCCGCCATTTAATGAAGGTTGAAACAGGCGTCCCCCGGGAAGGGTCGACTGACCGAGCGAAGGCGTGCTGCGACGTCTGTCAGAGGCTGCTTCTGGCGATAGGATAGCCCTAAATGTAAAAGAATACTTTCTTTCTTAGGCAGCTCGTGGCCCATGTGGTAGCCCCTTGCCATATAAAAGGAGGCCCAGGCCTAAGAAAAGGGGAGGTTGGCTGGAGACTCTCCGGGGACTCTCTGGACTCTCTCTGGATTCCATCATACTCTCAGATCTACCAGAACACAGGAGTAGGGTATTACGCTCCTTAGCGGCCCGAACCTGTCTAAATCGCGTGCGTCCACGCGTTTTTCCCGCTGAGATCCCACGGATTAGGGGCTAAGAATTTCACCTTGCGTCCCCGGCCGAACCGGCAAAGGGGGACCTGCGCGGTCTCCCGGTGAGGAGTTTCAAGCTCCGTCAGTCATCCTTTTTCCAACTTCGGTCTCCAAAAATTCGAGAGTTAATTTTAATCGTCGTTCGTAAATTTTCCTGGCCTTATCTAACCACTTCCGTTCCAATCCAATTAATCCCCATTATTTTTAGATTTTTACCAACCGGCGATTATCGGTCCCTTTTTCCTCTAATTAAATTCATGTCACTGAAAGACCGTTCTCTAATCTTTCTTAAGCAATCGACGACCCAGCCATGCATGCATTAATTTGCCCCTGCCATTAAAATAGCAAAACGACGGCTGCCAAATTAGGCACCGCCCCGTCCTCCTCCCTGACAATCGACAGCATCTCTGCTCTGATTTTTCATTCACTCAAGCAAGACAAACACCTGAGCAGCTCATTCACTCAAGAAAGACAACCACCTAAGGAACACAGAGATAGCAGAGAAAAATGTAGCAGGAGACCCTCGCACAGATGCAAAAATGACGGCATTCATCGACGAAATCCCTACTGCATGTCAAAGCAAAGTATAAATACTCCCACAATCAAGCTGATGATCCCTCCCACTACACCCCACAAGTTTCACACGACTCATTTGCATTGCTGGAAGGGCTCGCCGAGGCCGCGGAGTTGTCGCAGGTAGTCGGCATCGCTTCCTTCTCCTTCCTGCTCTCGGCGGAGTCTTCGCGATGCCCGACCGAGCCGGCGTTGCGCCCGTCACCCTCCTCCATCCTCCTCCTTCTCCTCCTTCCTCCTCCTTCTTCCTCCTCCTTCTCCTCCTCCTCCCTTCACCGCGCCGCGCCAAGCCACCAGCCGTAGTCGCGCCAAGCCGCTCAGCGGCGCCGTCCCAGCCGCCCAGCGCCCTTCCCTGCCGCACCGCCCGCGCGTCGAGCAGCCTCCCACGGCCGACGCCTCCCGTGCGCCGACCCCACCGCCCTCGGCCGACGCCGCCCACATGCCGCCCCCGCCGCCCCCTCGCCGCGCCTAGCCGCCGCCGCCGCCCCCTCACCGCACCCAACCGCCGCCGTCCCCTGTCGCTGTCCCCTCTTCTCGGGCAGAGAAGGAAAGAAACGAGAGAAAAAGAAAGGAAGAGAGAAGGAGAAAAGAGATAAGGGAGGGAAAGGGTTAAAAGAGAGGAGAAAAAAAAGAGTGGGACCCATGGGCCCCACCTTTATCCCTCCCCTTTGACCTTGACACTATTGACCTTACAGCCAGGCCCCACTGGAATATTCTAGGAATATTCTTTTTTGATTTTTTCGTCCCACGAAAATCCTCCAAACTTCAAAAATTCATATCTTTTTATCCGTATCTTTGTTTGACCTCATTCCAGTTCCATCATCTTTCAAAAATTCTGCTCTACCCATCGACACTTCATTTCATGTGTTTATTCTGTTTCTAGCAGTGGTTTTATGTATTGTTTGTTTTGTTGAGTGTAGAGTCCGGGATCGACGCGGGGTTCGCTCAGGAGGCCGACGCTCCGGCTTTCGTGGAGGATCAAGACAAGCCTCCTTGACCACTTTCTGCACCCATATTTGGAACTAATTATTTTGTTTGCCAAGTTGCATATTTTTAGGGCGCACTGTTTTGGCTGCGAATACGATTCGTCAGACCTTCCTATTAGTCACACTTTTATTATGTAGGATTTGTAAAACTCCATTTTCTTTGTAACAGCACCATATTTTTGTTGGTATTCACTCAGGCCGAAGTAGACTGCCTATAGGTAACATTTGTACTGTCGTATGGGAAACTTTCGAATATTTAACACCTTTGCTGTTTAAAAACCCAGCGAGATGTCGGTTTGATTTTAAGATGGAAAAATGCTTTTAAAAACTTGATGGTGCGGGAGTCAGTACCTGGGTGGTTTGGCTACGCATCATCCATAAGGATCGATTTCTTTGGAAAATTCATCTAAACATAAGACAGTACGACCACACGGGTAGAATGGGATGCCCCTGGCGGAGTAAGTAACTAAAACATAGTTGTCTAGCATGTTGGCAGGTGAGGAGCACCGGTATGGTGGAGTTTACGGTAATCTCTTGTAGTGGGGATGTCTTGGGGGTCCATACGGTGGGGCCTGAGTAGATGAGGGCCTGAGCCTGGCCTGATGCTTGGTGGAGAGATTCCACCCATCTGTGTGACATGGGGCATTTATGGGTTGGTTACAGAAAAGTCTTGTAGTGAGCTCTCCTTTGTCGGCCATGTCTGATCCACATGTGTTCGGTAATGTGAGAAGTTCACGACGTGTGGGTAAAGCGTGCAACCTCTGCAGAGTTTAGTAAAACTGTTTAAACAGCCATGCCCATGGTCATGTGCGGATGTGAGGTGTTTCTCATAGCGTAGTTTTGTTTTTAAACTTCTTTAATGAAATGGTTTATGGGATGAGAGCCGTTACCAGAGTTTGCCTTTGTGGCGAACGGCCAGCCTTCGTGGTTGGAAACGAGCCTCTGTGACTCGGGGTGTCTTTTGGCACCAGGGTGTTGGTTTTGTGCTGAGATGACACGGTGTTGGTTTTGTGCTAAGACGGCACGGTTTTCATTGTGCTGAGACGGCACGATGTTGGTTTGTGCTGAGACGGCACGGTGTTGAGTTGGGCTGGGGACTTATGATTACTATGACAGGTTGTTGCAAAGCAACCTGAGAAATGGGACGAGGCGTGGGCTTTGTTCCGAACTAAAATTTGAATCACTAGTGTTTTGAAAACAAATTAATTTAAAACCTTGTTTTTCGAAAGTAACCCTTCTCCTCCTTGTTTATAGCCTTGCATGTCATATTTTCCCCGGCTTGCTAAGTACACCGAGTAGTCACCCTTGCTTATATTTAATTTTATAGAGTTAGCAGAAGGATACCTCGACCCTTCCACTTTGGCGTATTTCCAGGAATAGGTTGAGTACAATTTCTCGGGGTTTCCGGCCTAGTTCCCAAACGTAACCTGTGGATTATGTTTGTTGTTTTCCTCTTTGTGTCTTTTACTCTACGCTTCCCGCCACTGTTCTCTATGTGTCCACCTTTGTCATTTCTGCCTGTCCATGTTTCTACCAGTCTGGGGTATGTCCATGATGGTACTATGTATGAGACCTCCCTCAAGGTTGTAATAAAGCTTTGTTGTTTCTGATTTCCACAATTATTCTGTGAGTACCAGCTTGTGTATCCTGGGACTGGTACTGTTATCACAGGTAATAATATGACCTCCAGCCTATGCCAGTTATTGTTCTTGGACTGGTATAGTTTGGGGCAGCACAAAGAGGCCGACTGCTCGGTATCATTAGAAGAGCCATCACTGGAACCATCATCGCCATCCGAGCTTCCTTCACCCCTATCATCAGGGGAAGAGTGTTCTTTGCCTTTTCTTTTCTTCTCTTTCTCTAGGGCTGGAACATCTTCGGCATGAGTTTGAGCGGGAATATCACGACCAAGAGCAGCAAGAACTCGATTTTGGGTTTTCTCTTTCTGAACATTCAAATACTTTTGATATTCGTCCTTACTAAACAGCCCAATGAATTTATGGCAATGACGAACCATATCTTTGGGAAGTTCAACTGAAGTAGACAAAACAAAAACAAAGACAAAGTAAGCATAATATAGTCAAAGCATAAATCAAAAAGAGGAGTAAAAACAAAACTTACTATCAGACGGAACAACAAATGGAGGGAGAAGTGACGTCGAGCCACGAGGAACATCGCCTAGAGAAAGTACCCAACCAGAAGAAAGAGGTCGAATACCAAGGTAAAAAAAATTCCTCCACAAGATCTCGAACACTGAATTTCGAGACAAGCTCCTCAACTCGAGGTCGAAGAAGAGCAAAGTCAGTAGAAAGAGCCACAACGGGCTCATAAATGACAGAAGGATACTTGTAAGAGAAAGAGATAGGACAATTTCCAGCTGCAAAAAGATCAACTGGGATTTGGTGATACAGCCATCTAGACTACCATTTAGTCGCCCACTTGGTGTGAATGGCAGAAATTACTAGCCACGGGCAACCACGATTCGAGCAGGCCATGAAGTTGATACACCCGAACTTCGAGTTCTGTTTGGTATAGTGGCGAGTGTTATGGAAGTAGGCAAAGTCTTCGCCATGAGGAACCCCTCCGCAACTTCATACAATCCACTCGAATACACCTAGCCGAACAATGGCATTTGAGGTCAGCTCGGAAAACTCGAGCCCATACAACCTAAGAACCTAGACTAGGAAAGAGCTATAAGGGAATTTAAAGCTGGCTTTGAAGAAATCTTCAAAAACAAGGGTGTAGCAAGGCCCGGCGAGAAGGATTTGACTCGTCAATAGGTCGAATCACAAGACTATGACTCGAAATAGATCCATTTTCGATCAGACGGTCGATATCTTTATCTTTGGTTCGAGAGGGACCTAGGCTCGAAGAAGATTTTTTTGATTTAGACTTGGACGCAGGTTTCTTCATGGGCTTGCCCATGATCGAAAACTAATGGATCAAAGGCGACTCGAAAACAATGGACACTAAGAGCACAACACGCAAAAGAGGAGGAGCGAGACTGCTAGACAGCGACTCGCGAGCCCTTATATAGCAGGGGTGGAGGGGGTCTCAGCGCAAGTAAAGGGGCACAAAACCAAAGAGACGCGACCTCTCACCCGCGCTACTAAAAAAGCCACACGTGGCACAAGTGGCAAATAAATGGAAATAATAATACTAATAAATAGTAAAAATGAAAACATATATATATATATAATAAATATATATATTTATAGAATGTTAGATGAAAATTGAATAAAGAATCTATTAATATTACAAATGTCTTCGAAGACGTGTTTTGACCAAATAGGAGGACGGCGGACCCTTGCTTTTTACATTAAGCATGGCGTCGGCCAAAAACACGTATTGCCCTTATCCGTGAGGGCTAGTTGTAGCAGGGGGTAAACACCATCCCCCTATTCGATATAAACACACCCTTAATCCCAAGTCAAGACAGTTTCTACTTATGGCAAAAACATTTTGACTTATCATGGCTAACCAGAGTGGTTTTTACTTATGGCATCTTTTGACTTGTCTTTACTTGTCGAGATGGCTTTTACTTATGGCATCTCTTCAAATTGCTTTTACATGCCAAGACGGTTTTTACTTATGGCGTCTCTTCGACTTGCTTTTACTTGTCGAAATGACTTTTATTTATGGCATCTCTTCGACTTGCTTTTACATGTCAAGATGGTTTTTACTTATGACACAAAAAACACTAATTGATCAGCGTGCGGGAATAAGTGTTTGAGCCCATGGCAGAAGGAAAAGATTGTTTGGCCAAGGTGGGGAAAGCTTGAAGGACACGCCATCAAACGAGGAATATGCCTTGGGAAGATGCCGTCGGGACCACACCAACTACTCATGCAAGCTAACGCCAAAAGTAATACGGACCACACAAATGTACTATTGTACCCTTAGGGTTACATACTTTGCCAGGGCTTTATAGTAACTTTACATGTGCTCTCAGGGGTATTGATGTAATCTCGTGTGCGTCCGAGCGGGTTATATATGCCGGCTCTGATCCTGTAGCCGGATAGGACATAATCAATAGTAAAACGTCACACTACAGAGTTTGGCATTTACATTTCGAGCTCACTTTCAGGATAGGCAGGGAATTTGTATTTTCTCGCCTATCCCCAAAATTGTCCGTGACCCAAGGTCACGACAATTTATGCTATCGTAGCCTACGCGTATCCCTACACCTACTACCTACTAAATCCACGGATTCAACGGATTCAATATTACAACCTACTAAATCCAGCTCATCCAATAACGTTTTAAGCTCTATATCATTGGATAAGAGCATGTCTGACTCTTTATCGCAATAATACTGAGTGATTGCAACCTTGGTTAATTGATTTATGAATTTATCATAGCAAAACTAGCAACTTTGTCAGCAGATAAGCAATCGTGGTACGTTTTGGTAAGTTTTGACATCCCTGATCTATTTTGGCAAATGCAACAGAAGATAAAGATGGTTCTATAGAAAATAAGAACCATCTGAACCAAATTATTTCAAAAGAGATTGAGAAAGTTGCAGCCATGTTAAGATATTATTATCATACTCATAACTCCCAGTCTGCCCAAAATTGTGCTAGCTGTGGATGGGCTGGGTTTGAGGCCCAACCAAACAAGCTCTGATGTGTAAGTGTCCCAAGTTAAACAGATGGCTGGTTTACTGTTCTTGAGAATGCGTGGGGAGATATCACACTTTCTAAGTCAAAATTGGTACCGTTCAGTACCTCATGCATCAGTAAGTTCTAAAATTTAAATAAAAAAAATATTGAACATTTTTGTACGATTACAAGTCAATCATGTTCTTTTCCTCTTTACACCAGTTAGCACAAATGCAACAGAAATAATAACTTTGTTGGCAGGTATAATGGTTGTTTAACTAAACTAAATGAAAAGTTGATCTGTATGTTGGTAGAAAATGTTAACAAAGCACAGATTTCAATCGCTCTTCTTATCTATATTAATGTTGTAGGATCGAACAGGAAGAACTAAGCTTTTAGCGAAATTAAAATTTACCCTCAAATCGATGTAGATTGGTCTGACCGGAGTTGATGCGCCAGTCTGATTGCACAGATGCCTCCGGTCTGACTAGTATACTCACTCCGATCTGACCGCCTATCGCGCCATTGTTGCCTGTCGCCGCTCCTGGTCTAACCGCCGTACCCGAGCAAACACAAATCGAAGATCTCTTAAAGAAGATTAAACTTTATTACTTCTATGCATGTTTACAAAGTGCAACAATAGCACTCCTCTCACAAATCTCAACTAAACTCAAACCCTAACTTTACTCTAAACTCAACTCTCACAAAATCGATACCGAAAGGTCTCAACATCCCTCTCTATTTATACCCAAGATAGGTAGCCTAATGCCATGAACCCAACTTGTACAAGAAATCCTAATCCACTGGAAAACCTTCTCATACAAAAAACAAACTTATCCTAACACGATTCAAACTCCAATCTTTCTATATTTGGACTTCTTCCAAATTTGACTTCTCATCCCATACGCACACAATCTCCCTATCGTATGACGGATGAAAAATTCACGAACCACGTGTATTGTTCTTTTAGCCTAAGCATCGCGCATGATATCCTGATCGTCTAGACATCATCTTCTCCCAAGTTGACTTCTGATCTATCACCGGGCAATACTCTCCCGAAGCATCAAGATATACCTACACCTGAATCAAACAAGAAACCATATCCGAGCACAAGTTTTTTTAACTTGACTTAACATTAGCACACAACAATATTACATATGTATAAAAATTATCTAGAAGTCATCATAACGAGATAACGACGAGTATCCAAATAATCAACCCAAAACCGACTCAAATCAGGAGCCAGCCACTCAGCCCGTCGGGCCGGCCGGTCTGACAACACAACACATGCCGGTCTGACCAGCCCTCCCTATCCACCCGGTCTGATCGGTCCTACACATAGAGAACCAATTATCTATCAAAGCCAATTGTTCATTACAAAATAATAATCAAACACATTTACAAATGGAGCTGAATTTAGCCAACGTGCTGCTTTTCGAAAGACTTCATCGGAGCAAGGAGAGAGAAGGGCTAATGTTCGGCACAAATTCAGGGAAAAGTGGTTGCATGCTGGGTGAGTCTTGAGTGCATTATTAGCTTCGGTGGAAATTTTGCCTGTAAAATTAATGGATTCTATGCAACTTCGACTCTAATTATATTATACATAAGTTTGCGACTAAAAAATCACACTAAAAAATGGGGTTATCTTTTGGAAGAGAGTTGCTATAAAAAGATAAAAAATCCCTATGTCTAACATGTCATTAGTTTACACATTCTAAGTCCCTCTCCTCTTGTATCCTGGCACACGTTGTTTTCTTGATTATAATAGCCTTTGTGGTCATCCCAATTCCAAGAGGATCATTGTACCAATACAGTGAATAATAATGACATGGTGTGGTTGGTGGTTCTTAACTAGATGAAATCAAGCTCTTATGCAATACAAAGAAGGCATGGCAACCTTGACGGCAGCTTGAAGAGACATACATATGGCGCCACTAAGCTAGCCACACTAATGACACCATCCAATTGACAGCTCACTTATTCCTAGCTAGTGAAAACATTACAACTGGGGACTGGAGGCGTCGTGGAATAGAACCGTGTGTTACCCATGAATGTTTCCACAGGATCACTCCTAAGATCTATGACAGACCTCGTCTTTTCTGGAATTACAGTGCCCATGGATGCTGCCCTCGGTTCACCTGCTTCAGGCCAAATGCTGGGCTCTGTTCAGACCGTTCTCTCAGCTGGGGAGATACGTTAGGCGAGTGGCAGGTCATATGTGTTGCGCAGCGAGCACTGATCATGAAGGAGGCGCGCAGGTGCGCAAGGCTGCCTCTACTCTTCAGTTGTGGCACGCTCAGTGCATGAGCTGATGACTGGTGGCATGCTGGTGCTCGGACCAATGATTGCAATTTCGGTTCAAAATTTTGGGCCCCTTAGGCAAGTCATTATCACGACCCAAATTTTTGGATTTTCACAAATTTTTGTTGAACTTGGTCAAATTTTATTCAAATTCAGTCAAAATTTGTTAAAATTTCAAATAACATTGGTCAAAAAGTGCCAAAAATCATGAAATTTTGTAAATTTTGGTGCTACCGAAATTTTTACCGAAATGGAAAGTGCAAACCCTGGCTTGGACAGGTTGCTTAAACTCACGTGCATTATATCATCTTAATCGTAATGAAACACACTACAACAGAAAGACAAATACAAAACGACACTATAGGTGATATCAGAACAGCTAAAACCAACACCTATAATGCTTTTTCCTTCCACACAAGCATCCGCGAGGACGCCAGAGAAAAAAAAGGCACCTATATGTCCTATCAGAAAAAGGTGTCGGTTCAATCTCAAATCTGACACCTTTTAGTTATGTCGCATCAGAGTTGTTAGTCACAGGGCCCACTATAAAACCGTCACCTTTGTGGCTATGAGAGAAAGGTGTCGGTTCTTAACTAGAACCGACATCTTTGAGGCTTCCACCCCGGTAGTAGCTGTTGAGGGGCCACTTAAAGAACCGGCACTTATAATTTTTTCAGAGATAGGTGTCGGTTTTAGTTGAGAACCATCACCTATTATCTCAGTATATAGCATTTCCCCCTCCCCTCGAGCTGATCGAGCAAAGAGCATAGCAATGTCTCTTGTTCTTGCTCGACCAGCTAGAGGAGGGGAGAGGTTTTGCTCTAATTTTTGTGGTTTTGTTGGATATTAAAGCCTAGAAGGCTAGTTTTCATTATTTCTCACTCTGTTTCACTCTTGCCTGTTGAATTGAACCATTTGCTACATACACATATAAAGTGCACAACCAAAACAAATTGTTTGTATTTGTTTTGAAGGGGTAATATTTTTTAATATCTTTTGTGTTCATTTAATTAGATCATTTTCAGAAGAGACCACATGCTAATTTTGAATTGAAGTATTGTCACGCTAATTTTGAATTGAAGTATTGACACGACAGTAGTTGATTTTGTACATAAAATCTATTAGTAGGTGCTTCAAATAATATTCATAGAGTACTATACAAAGGTGTAACACAATATAATAATAATTAAAATTTTGAAGTTGTATATCATTTCTTTTATTCCAATTTGCTTGTAAATTATAAAATCTTCATTGTATTTATTCTGCATGGTTTTTAATAAATGATAAATTATTATATTTTTCTTTTATGGACATTAAATTTTATTTATCTTTTCCTGTTCATTTAATTAATTACCTCGAGTTGGGTTCTCCTCCATGTGGTGCACTCCTGCTTCTTCATACCCAGATGATGTTTGAGTCATCCAATAGTAATTACATTATGAAAGATCTATTAGATTTTTTATTCATACGGGTAAATTTACTTTGTATAATTAATAGTATATTGACATTAAATAATATTTGTAGGCGCCCATCGGTTGTAATAAATCTACGATGGGTGTATGAGGCGAATCTTGACTCTATGGAGTATATCAGGGGAGGGACGTCTCTCGTTGGCGCGGCGACGAGCACAAACTCAGTGAATGCATCGGATTATCTATGGTGTCTATGCTTTGATTGCAAGAAATACAGACAATTTCCGACGCAACAGGTTCTTGCACATCTTCTTACAAGGGTTTTATGCCAAAGTTGGTCACCGTAGGACCTTGATAGTTAGTGCTAAAACAGAAGATCATCGAGCCCATTCCTAGTCTTCATAGGGTAATTTTGTGTTGGAAAGAGAGAAAGATGAGCTCACAATGGCATTGAGGAACCCTGAGCACCTAGGACGCACGAGAGGCATTGGTCTCGTTCCATGAAAGGATGGGTTTTCGGACGATGGACATAGGTATCGGGCTCGTAAGAGAACACCCACGCAACAAGAGGAAGACGATCGTATCACGAGAGAGGTTGCACGATAGCTAAGGGAACAAATTGCAGAGATGCTTCCTATTGGGATGGCTGAACAATGCCACGAGCAAGCCAGGAGCCAAGTAGTAGTTGCACGTCTGTAGAAGCCATCCCCCCACAACAGGACACAACGCATTATGCAGTGGACGACATAACGACATATACTCCATGCCCTCTCCATGTCCCCCTTCAAAACAACATCACTTAGGAGATTGCACGCGACGTGGCACATCCTATATCTGCAGGGCAAACAATACACGGTGTTCCGTTGAGTGCAGGCTACTCAAGGGTCAGAGTTGATGACGTGACAAGCCAATACAGAGGGTATGTGCTAGAGTTTCCTTCGGAGGAAGGGGTTGACAACATGATCCCATGGCCCAAACGCTACATCATTACCACATCGAATGATGGGGCAGGCGATCCAAGCAATAACGGTTCCAGGCCTTCAGGCGAGCGATGTCCAGATCTAGTTCCTTCCTCGTCTCGACAAAAGATCCCCAGCTCACCCCTGCCTCGTTAGAACACACCGAGTCGACCATAACCTCCGGAGAAGTTCCCGAGGCCACGCCCACCCCAAAACTCCAACAACAAGTGCATCACAAAGGTCTACTTCAACCAAATGAGCAAGTAGCGACGCGAACCAATCACGGTAGACTTAGTGTCAGCGCGGACAATGGGGTTGCCTAAGAAGACGGTGAGTAGCAACATCACTTCGCTATTTAGCTCTAAGAAGCCCGAGGCACCGAAGATTCCAGTTCCAAAGGAAGTAATAGATCATTTCATAAAGTGCGCACAACCGAAGCCACCAAAGAAATCTATATCGGACTTCTGAAGAACTATTAGGAACAAGGATCTGCAGGCTCAGGCTAAGGAGTTGTTCGTTGCAGAGAAAGCGTCCGATGAAGAGGCATTCTATAAGTCAGCCAGTTTAGATAGCCTGGATGATTTGGATAATCTTCCAGAAGCCGAAGTGGTACTGCAGTTCCAACCTGGAAAACTCAGAAATTGAATAATTAGGAACTCAAGTGTGGTGGCTGCATAAATGGTATTTGGAGTTTTTCCCGCTGAGATCCCACGGATCAGGGGCTAAGAATTTCACCTTGCGCCCTCGGCCGAAAAGGCAAAGGGGGACATGTGTGGTCTCCCGGTGAGGAGTTTCAAGCTCCATCTGGCACGCCAGGTAGGGGGCGCGCGCGCGTTTTTCTGAGCCCCCATTTCCTTTCGGGTGCGCCAAGCTTCGTCAGGTCAGCCCTATGGCCGAAGAGGCAGTGGCGTACGATCCTTCCTTGAGCGCCAGCGGTGATGGCGGGGAGCAGAACCCGCGCCATCGGGTTCGCACCCCGTCGTCCCCCTCCCGCTGGAACCTTGGGCGGGGGAAGGCGCCTGAGGAAGTCGAGGGATCCGCGACCTCGCTGCCCGCAGGCGATGGAGGAGGACAGCGAGACGGAGTGCGTCGTCGCCTCACCTATGGTGATGGCGGCACGCCCCAGGGTACGCTCCAGGCGGCGGGCGCACTCTTGCGTCACCCCCCCGTCGTCCCCGATCCAGAGACCCCGGCCCAACGTTGGCTGGATGACGTGGCCAACCTGGTCATGATGGCGCAACGGCACCTAGGCACCGGCAGGCGGTCGTCCGCCGCCGAGACCTCTGGCGGTGCCACCGCCGGCTCTACGTCGTCGAGGTGGAGGGCACGACGGGAGACGGCCGACACCCACCGTTCGTCTGCGCTTCCCTCGTCAACGCCTCCGACTCATGGGAATATGCATGGGGGGCCAGACGCCCGGCTCGATATCGAGCGCCGGCGCGACGCTCGTCGCGCCGCCCATGCAACGGAAGGCGCCTCCTCCTTTGGGGCGCCGCTCCGTTCCGGTCATGGGGGCCGGCCCCCCGTGTCCCCGGTTGGTGGTGCCGACTATCGAGCCTTCGTGGCGAGCCTTTGGAATGTCCGTTGGCCCCCGAGGTTCCGGCCCACCTTCACCGAAAAATATGATGGGAGCGTCAACCCCGCTAAGTTTCTCCAGATCTACACGACTAGAATAGAAGCCGCGGGGGGTGACGACAGGGTCATGGCGAACTTCTTCCCCATGGCCCTGAAAGGCCAGGCGCGGGGTTGGCTAATGAACCTGCCACCCGCGTCGGTCCACTCCTGGGAGCAATTGTGCCAGCAGTTCACTACAAACTTCCAAGGCACATATCCGCGCCCAGGCGAAGAGGCGGACTTGCACGCGGTACAACGGAGGGACGATGAGTCTCTCCGCTCGTACATTCAGCGGTTCTGTCAAGTCCGCAACACCATACCTTGCATCCCTGCACATGCGGTTATCTACGCATTCAGGGGGGACGTGTGGCACAACCGCATGCTCGAAAAGATCGCCTCCAAGGAGCCCCAGACCACCGCACAGCTCTTCGAGCTCGCGGACCGTGTGGCTCGCAAGGAGGAGGCCTGGACCTGGAACTCCTTCGGCTCTGGCTGCCCCTGAGTCCGCCGCTCATTCAGGGCGGCGGGACAGGAGGAGGAAGAAAAGGTCGGCCCGTTCCGACGACGAGGGTCATGTTCTCGCCGCCGAGGGCGCTTCGCAGTCCCCTCGAAAGGGGAGGCCCGTGGGAGACAAAAAGAAGGAGGCCGGCGCTCCCGGCAGAGAGCGCCCGGCCGGCAGGTGGTGCACTGTGCACAACACCTCCCTCCACGACCTCGCAGACTGCCGCGCAGTCAAAAGCTTGGCCGAGTGAACGAGGAAGTGGGAGGAGGAGAGGAGGCAGGAACGCCGTGAGGGCAAGGCCCCGGCGACTTCCACCGGCAACCGGCGAAGTGAGGCCAAGCAGAAGGCCCCCGCTGAGGACGTCGACGATGGCGATGATGACCTGGGCTTTCAGGAGCCCGAGGCCACCGTCGCCACCGTCGATGGGGAAGCGTGTGCTCACGCTTCTCGCCGAAGCCTCAAGGCCATGAAGCGAGAGCTTTTGGCCGCAGTCCCCACCCATGAGGCGACGCGGCGAGCGCATTGGTCGGAGGTCACCCTTACCTTTGACCGGACCGACCACCCGCCATGCGTTGCCCGGGGAGGACAGATCGCGATGGTGGTCTCCCCCACCGTCTGCAACGTGAAGTTGGGGCGCGTCCTGATAGACGGTGTCGCAGCTCTCAACATCCTCTCCCCCGTGGCTTTTGATGCCATCAAGGCCCCGGGGATGGAGCTCCGGCCGTCCCAGCCAATCATTGGTGTGACGCCGGGGCACACCTGGCCGCTAGGTCACATCGACCTCCCGGTCACCTTCGGTGGCCCTGCCAACTTCCGCACCGAGCGGGTGGACTTCGATGTGGCGGACCTCAATCTGCCCTACAACGCGGTCCTGAGAAGGCCTGCGTTGGTGAAGTTCATGGCGGCCACCCACTATGCCTACCTCCAGATGAAGATACCGGGCCCAAGTGGCCCCATCACCGTCCACGGTGACCTCAAAGTCGCGCTTGCTTGTATGGAGCAGCGCGCGGACCGCCTCGCCGCGGTGTCCAAGCCCGCGGGCGGCGACGAGAGGCCCGGCGCCTCCACCTCGCCCGCCCCGAGGCAGCGGATGGCCTCAGGCGACGAGGTCCCAGTGAAGGAGGTCGCCCTGGGCAACGACCCGTCCAAGACCACCCAGATTGGTGGTCTCTTGGACGACAAATAGGAAGACGCGCTCGTCTCCTTCCTGCGGGCAAACACCGGCGTCTTCGCGTGGAGACCAGCGGACATGCCCGGGGTCCCCAGGGAGGTGAACGAGCAATGTCTCGCCGTGCGGCCGGACGCAAGGCCCGTCCGGCAGAAGGTACGGCGGCAGGCCCCGGAACGCCAAGCCTTCATCCGCGAGGAGGTGGCGCGGCTTTTGGAGGCCGGATTCATCCGTGAGGTCATCCATCTGGAGTGGTTCGCGAACCCGGTCGTCGTCCCCAAGGCGAACGGCAAGCTCCGGATGTGCATCGGCTACACCGACCTCAACAAGGCATGTCCTAAGGACCCTTATCCCCTGCCACGCATAGATCAAATTATCGACTCCACCGCGGGGTGCGACCTTTTGTGTTTTCTAGATGCATACTGAGGATACCCATGCATAGATCAAATTATCGACTCCACCGCGGGGTGCGACCTTTTGTGTTTTCTAGATGCATACTGAGGATATCATCAGATTCGCATGGCTAGGGAGGATGAGTAAAAAACTACATTCATTACCCCTGAAGGAACTTATTGTTATACAACCATACCTTTTGGGTTAAAGAATGCAGCTCCTACTTTTCAGCGTACTACTCGTATTTCTTTGGGTAGTCAGATAGGACGCAATGTTGAGGCCTACGTCGATGACTTGGTTGTGAAAACGCGCAACCAACAGACCTTGCTCTCGGATTTATCGAAGACTTTCGAAAGTCTCCGCTCCGCCCGCATAAAACTGAACCCCGAAAAGTGTGTGTTCGGTGTGCCTGCGGGCAACCTTCTCGGGTTCTTGATCTCTGCCCGAGGCATTGAGGCCAACCCCGAGAAGATACGAGCTATTGAGCGGATACGCCCCCCCAGCAAGCTTAAGGACGTGCAATGCATCACCGGATGCATGGCTGCCTTAAGTCGATTCATATCGAGCCTGTGAGAGAAGGTGCTGCCCCGATTTAAGCTCCTTAAGCGCTCCGGGCCGTTTACCTGGACGGAGGAGGCTGAGCGGGCCCTCACCTAGTTGAAGGCGTACCTCAGTTCCCCCCCCCCCGATCCTGGTCGCCCCGGAGCCCGATGAGCCGCTGCTACTCTACTTGGCGGCAACCCCGCAAGTAGCCAGCGCGGCGTTGGTTGTGGAGCGCGATGAGGACAACCGTCGGCCCGCGCGCTCCCACCCTGCGTCGAGCCGACCCGGGACAGAGAAGGGAGGAGAGGCCCCCGAGCCGGCCGGTGGCCTAAGGCCCCTGACGACCGGATGTGGCCCTCTGCCCGCTCATCGGACGGCGCCGGACGCCCCCGACCCCTAGGAAGGCCCCGAGGCCACTGCAGGAAGGCCGCGCCCGACGCCCTCCGACCCCGAGGTCGTCGGCACAGAAGCCGAGTGGGTCCGGCAAGGCCCCTCGGATGACGAGCGCCCCGGGAAAGGTGCCCTCAACAGAGAGGATAGGCCTCGCCGGAAGGTGCAGCGGCCCGTCTACTTCGTTAGTGAGGCGCTGCGGGATGCCAAGACCCGATACCCTTAGGCCCAGAAGATGCTCTACGCGATTCTGATGGCCTTGAGGAAGCTGCGCCATTATTTCCAGGCGCATCGAGTCACGGTGGTCACGTCCTACCCCCTCGGCCAAATCCGACGCAACCGTGAGGGTACTGGACGGGTGGTAAAATGGGCAATCGAACTCTCCGAATTCGACTTGCGCTTTGAGCCATGCCACGCGATCAAGAGCCAGGCCCTCGCCGACTTCATGGCGGAATGGACCCCGGCTCCCGAGCCAGATCTCGGACTCTCCGCCCCCGAGGCCAGCATGAGCCCCTCGCAGCTGCCTCACGCCACCTACTGGGTGATGCAGTTTGATGGCTCCCTGGCCCTTCAGGGCGCCGGCGCGGGGGTCACCTTGACCTCGCCGAGCGGAGATGTCCTTAGATATTTGGTTCGCCTAGATTTTCGGGCAACCAATAATATGGCGGAGTGCGAGGGGCTCCTTGCGGGACTTAGAGTGGCGGCCAGAATGGGGATCCGCCGCCTCCTGGTTCTAGGCGACTCCAAGTTGGTCGTTAACCAGGTCCCCAAGGAGTACCGGTGCTCCGACCCGCAGATGGACGCCTACGTCCGCGAGGTGCGGCGTATGGAGCACCATTTCGACGGGTTAGAACTTCGGCACGTGCCCAGACGGGATAACGCGGTCGCCGACGAACTCTCGAGGCTCGCTTCATCGTGAGCCCCGACCCCACCGGGCGCCTTTGAAGAAAGGCTGGCCTAGCCGTCGACGCGACCCGACCCCCAAGGGGAGACGGACACGCCTGCACGGCCCCCGAGGCCCGTCGAAGTCCAGGCCTCGGGACCCGGGGGGGCCGAGCCCGGCCCCCCAAGATTGATCGCCTAGATGACTGAGATCCAGGCGTTCCTCTAAGATCAGACTCTACCCGAGGACCACGAAGGGAGTGAACGCATCAATCGCATCTCCAAGCGCTACGTGTTGGTGGAAGGGGCCCTCTACCGGCGCGGGGCCAACGGAGTCCTCCTGAAGTGCATTCCTCGGGAACAAGGCGTCGAGCTTCTTGTCGACGTCCATGAAGGCGAGTGTGAAGCCCACTCCGCCTAGCGCACCTTGGTCGGCAAGGCCTTTCGCCAGGGTTTCTATTGGCCGACGGCGCTCCACGACACAGCGGGGCTGGTCCGACGATGCAGGGCGTGCCAGTTTCACTCCAAGCAAATGCATCAGTCGGCTTAGGCCCTGCAGACCATACCTCTTTCATGGCCGTTTGCTGTCGGGGGGCTGGATATCCTGGGTCCCTTCAGGAAAGCCCCGGGCGGGTTCGAGTATCTGTATGTCGCAATCGACAAGTTCACTAAGTGGCCCGAGGCTTATCCGGTCATCAAGATCGACAAGCACTCGGCGCTAAAATTCATTAAGGGCATCACTGCTCGGTTCGGGGTGCCTAACCATATCATTACGGACAACGGCACCCAGTTCACCAGTGAGCTTTTCGGCGACTACTGCGAAGACATGGGCATCAAGCTCTGTTTCGCCTCACCCGCCTACCCCAGAAGCAACGGCCAGGTGGAGCGCGCCAACGCGGAAATCCTCAAGGGCCTCAAAACCAAGACCTTCAACATCCTCAAGAAGGATGGCGATTCATGGATCGAGGAGCTGCCAGCGGTGCTCTGGGCGAACCGAACCACCCCAAGCCGAGCGACAGGGGAAACGCCCTTCTTCCTCGTCTACGGCGCGGAGGCGGTCCTCCCATCCGAGCTCACCCTGAGGTCCCCTCGGGCCACCATGTATTGCGAGGCTGATCAAGATCAGCTTCGCCGAGAAGACCTCGACTACCTGGAAGAGCGAAGGCGGCGTGCGGCCCTCCGAGCCGCGCGCTACCAGCAAAGCCTACGACGCTACCATCAGCGCCATGTCCGGGCCCGATCACTCTGCGTCGACGATCTCGTCCTACACCGCGTCCAAACGCGTGCTGGACTGAGCAAACTCTCACCAATGTGGGAGGGTCCGTATCGAGTGATCGGCGTCCCCCGGCCGGGCTTGGTTCGATTGGCCACGGGCGACGGCACAGAACTGCCTAACCCGTGGAACATCGAGCATCTTCGCCGCTTCTACCCATAAGGGAGTCGGGTGTCGTACCTCGGGCTTAGGCCAACCCCGCGTCCCCCTCTTGCACGCAGGGTTGGCCGGGGGCTCCCACATGCACATACTTGTTTGATTTTTTCCTAGCATTTCAATAACAAGCATTTTCAATTTCCTAAGGACTGCGCCTGTGTTATCGTTTCCTTTTGAAAAATCTTGACTTGAGTCAGTCTGCTCGTGCTCGTCCTTGCCCTCGGCAGCCCGGGTCGTCTAAACCGCCAAACGGGGCCTAGAACCGAGCCGTGCCCCGGGGCGCGGCGAACTCCGGGGGAGAATCGGCAATGGCCCACAATTGGGTCCCCATAACCCTTGGTCACCACGCTCCCGGCCTGGCCAGTCTCGACATGCGGATCTCCCCAGGCACTAGCTCCGACCCACGCCGCTTGAGGCTAGGGCCCGAGCACGAGCTCTCGCTCAAGCCAAAGATGCAAAGGGATCGCGACACAGACCATCCTTATCACGAGCATATAGCAAACATAACTAACATAGAAGTTAAAATCTTGTTTGATTGCAGATAAGATGAAGTTAGATATACAAGCATTGGCCCAAAGGCCTTAGAAGATGAAGGAATAAAAAAATAAGATACACGGGGGCCCGGGGGCTCACTCCGACGCACCCGGGTCGCCGGCCTCGCCGTCGCTGTCGTCGTCGGCACCATCGTCGCCGTCCTCCTTCTCGTCGGAGTTGAGAGCGAAGACGAGTCGAGGGGCCGTCCCCTCGAAGCCGTGGACGATTTGATCGACGGCATCCCGGACTTGGGCGCGCGTGTTGGCCTCAGTTCCGGGAGGGAATTCTTCCAGCGCCGTCCACGGGGAGAAGTCGGGGTCCCGGGCTTGGTAGCTCGCCAGCACGAGCTCCACCGCCCCCGGGCGAGGTGCCTTGAGGAAGACCTAACCGTCTCCTCGATCTCCTCGGGAAGCCTTTCTATGTGCCCGGCCATCTCCGAGAGGCGCTGGGCGAGGCCCCCTTGGTTGGGGGCGTACTTTGCGTACCGACCGCTCCAGATGCCCGCCTGACGCCCGACGCGGTCAAGGCGGGAGACGGCGTCCCGAAGCATGCCGGGCCCCACCTCGTTCGACAGCCGGAGGGCCTCAACCTCTCCTGCGGACGAGTCCAGGGCGCCCTGCAGCTTGGCGATGGTGTCCTCGGCAACTGTGAGGTGGGCGGCCAGATCGCCGTGGCCTGAGGCCGCCCCGCTGCTGCGCGCCCGCGCGTCCAGCTCCCTTGCCCGCGCCTTGAGTTCGGAGGCCCGCTGGTTCAGCGCGTCCCTCTCGGCGCGGGCGCTTTCCAGATTACGGCGCGCCTGCTCCTCCCGCGCCGCCTCGCGGAGGAACATGCTGTCCGCTAGCCGCCACGCCGCGGCCTCGGCCTCCTCGAGGGTTCACCCCCGCTCGGCGAGAGTGTCTTCGCAGAGGCGGAGTGCGGACTCCTGCTCGATGAAGGCAACTTCGTGCTCCGCCAGCGTCGCCTCCCGTGTGACGGCGGCGGCCTCGCGTGCCGCCAGCGCCGCCTTCTTCGCGTCCAGGGCACGGGCGCGCTCCTCCAGCGCCTCCAGCTCCCGGGCGCGGAGGTCAAGGGCCTCGGCCCGCCGGCGCATGGCGGCCTCTTGCACGAGCAGGCGCGAGGCGCGCCCCCCGAGCATGGCGGTGCGCTCCTCCAGTGCGGGCCTCTAGGGCCTCCTCGCGCTGGCGGATCGCCGCCTCGATCTCCGTCGCCCGCAGCTCCCGGGCGGCGGCGGCGTCGAGAATTACGCGGGCAGCGTCGAGCTTCTCCTCCAGCTCCGCCATCTGACTCCCGTATTGGAGGCGGAGGTCGTCCCGCGCCCCGTCGAGCACGGCGGCGGCGATGAGGGCAGTCTCCCGCTCCTCCTCCACTTCCCGGGCAATTTCCGCCAGGGTCCTGCGGCGAGCCTCGAGCTGCGAGGTGTGCAGGCTGTGCGCCTTACGGCCGGCCTCCACCATGGCCTCCACGGAGCACCGTCCCTCCTCGACACGCGCCCACGCCGCGGCGATTTCTGCCCGCTCCGCCTGCAGAGCCTGTATTTGGGAGCTTAGCCCATCCAGCACCGTGCTGTTGGCCGTAGCCAAGGCCTGCAGGAGGGGCTCCGCGATTAGCGGGGTGGCGGGGGAAAAGGGGGAAGGCCGCCCCTGTGGTGGTGAAGCCCGGCTCGGCTCGCCGGTCGGTGTGTTGGCCTCGGGGGCCTTTCCCGAGGGTGGCTCGCCCGCGGCGCCGCCTGAGGCATCGGGCCCTGGGTGTGCCCTCTCGGCGTCATCACGGGTCGCCTCGGTGGCGACCTCCGCCTCCGGCGTGATCGGGTCAGGGACCTGGGTGGTAGGCTCGGCCGCCGGTGCCTCGTGCGCGCGCGCCACCTCTGCCTCCCGGGCTGCCTCCTCAGCCCGGCGGACTCTGGCTGCCTCCCGAGCAGCCTCCTCGGCCTGGCGGACTCGGGCCGCCTCCCGAGCAGCCTTCTGAGCTACCCGTAGGCGGCCTGCGGCTTCTTGCAGGTCGGCCTCCCACCTCTGAGCCTCTGCGGTCGCCGCCTCCCCGGCCTCGTTGCCCGCGGACCGGCCGGCCTTGGAGTGACGCGTGGGGCGGGACGGGATCTCACTGAGGCAGAAGAAAAATATGAAACAGAAAGAGGTAAGTAAAAATAAGCCCAGGGGGTTTGGGAATGAGAGTGTGGCCGCTGTGGGTAAGAGGTCGAACCTGCGAGGTGGCCGGCTGAACGACCACTTTGGGGGCGTGATGAGGCTCCCCCTGCACGGTTCAGTCTCCCCCATCTTGCGGAGCCGCTTCTTCTTCCGCTCCCCCTCGGGCTGGGGCGTCGGTGCGACGTCCCCTGGGCGCCTGCCGCTGACGTGCTCCGCCCCACCCCCTCGGGGAGGAGATGGAGGAGGGGTCACCTCCTGCTTCCTCTTCCCCTTGCCGTCGGCAGGGCGGCTACCCCCCGAACCCCCGCCGCGGGGCCCAGAAGCATGGCCCCCTCCGAGGGTAGATTGGTCCCCTCTGCGGCTGCAGCCCGCGCCATCATGGCCTCGGGGGGCCCGATCCCCCGACGCCCTGACCACCTGCATGATGGCCAGAATGTTGGCGCGCTCTGGGTCGCTACAGAGGCGGAGGATCCCCCGAGGGATGAGGGATGACTCCACGGAGCTAAGGTTTAGCACCCGTTGGACCACCATCCTAAAGTCCTCGAGGTCCCAATCCCACTTACGCCCCTGGTGGGTCCTCAGGAGTTCTTCGGTCCCGACGTACTCCCAGGCGCCACGGGCGCGTCGCCGGAGCGGCGCAATCCGGCGGCGGAGATAATCGCCGAACACCATGGCCCCCGTGAGCCCTTGGGTTCGCAGGCCCGCCAAGCGGTCCAGGACGGCGTCATAGCTGTCCCCCAGATCCACCGTCGCCCGCCAGCTTGGCGCCTCCGTTGGGGGCTGGCTCGGGAGTCAGAGGCGCGCTTCGTCGGGGAGGGGGGTGTAGAACCAGTCGCTCTTCCAGTCGTCCCACTTCTTGTGAAGGACGCACGGGATGTAGCGGTTCAACACCTGCCCCCGCGGCTGGAAGTAGCAGCCACCAACCACCGTCGGCGGCGATACTACCTGCACGGTGAAGAACCACCGAAACAGCCGAAGGGATGGGCGCACCCCAATGAACATCTCGCACAGGTGTGCGAAGATGGCCAGCGTCATCACCGCGTTGGGGTGAGGTGCGCCATCTAGAGGCCGTAAAATTCCAGAACGTCCATGAAGAATGTGGAGAACGGCGGGATCAAACCCGCCATGGCGAAGGAGAGAAAGAAGACGGACCGCTCTGGGTAGTGCGGCGCCGGGCGTCCCTCGCCCAGCGCGGTAGCCCGGCCTACCTCTCGCTGGTGATGCGGGAAGGCGGCAGCACGCTGCCGTCGAGTGGCGCGGAGCTCCGCGTCATGGCGCCGGCGAAGGGGGAGCTTGAGGACGAGAGCGTGTGGCGAGAGGAAGGCGAGAGAAACAAGAGAGCTAGAGCACGGATGGCAAAGGCAAGGAAAAAGTGGCGAGAGGAAGGAAACGAATCCCTTCCTCGGCGCCCTTTATGCCCTTGCCTCCGCCGCGCTCGGCTCCTCGTTTCCTGCGCCCATCTCCTTGCCCCCTCGTTTCTCGCGCCCGCGCCTCCACTAACCCCACTCGCCAGCTTACGGCGCGCGCGTCAGTCGTGCGACCGTGGCGGACGAGAAGGGGCAAATCGTGAGCGCATTAATCGCGCTCCGTTACTGTGAAAAGCGCCAATCATTACGTCCCCAGGCGAAGTGGACCGACGTGTCCCGATCCGCGCGCTGCCTCGAGTAATATTGCGGTTACAAGGAGACCGCTCATGAATGTCGACTGGCATTCTTCGCCGATATGCGCGGCTCACGACCGTAGGAGTCCTCCTCGCCTTTGGGGGCCGGTCCCACCTGTCACCAGGACCGAGGGGTGGCGTCAAGCCTGGGTGCCCCCCGAGTGTGGCCACCCCGGGTGTGACGCCAGAGGCTACTGTCGGTGACATGGGACCGGGGGTATCGAGACCAGGGATCCACGTGGCCCGTTCCCCCAGGGGGGGTCGGGCCCGAGGGTGACGTGGCGGCTGCCCTCCCGGTTTCCCCCCGGGGTCGGGCCGCTCCCATTTCTGCCCCGAGGCCTGGGGCGCCCCGACCCCTGTGGCTTTGGTGCCACGAGCGCAGGTTAGGTGAGCTCGACGGAGCCCACCTAACCACATTTATGGCGGTCCAGACGGGCGCACTGCACCACATTTAATGCGGCGTGGCGCGTGCATATCTGGTCCATGACCGGTCACGGTGAGTGACCGGTCGTAGACCGGTCAGATCACGAGTTAGGTGGTGCCAGGATGCCTGTGCGCCGCGCGCGCGCCAGGCGGCCTGCTGCACGCCACGCCCCATCCCATCAAAATGATGAGAGCCCTCAGTCTCTCGTCTCTCAGCCGGAGTTGGTATGTTAGCTCCGGTCAGATGCTTTCCCGATTCCGGCGCAGGCGAGACGCAGAAGTCACCCGCCATTTAATGAAGGTTGAAACGGGCATCCCCCGGGAAGGGTCAACTGACCGAGCGATGGCGTGCTGCGACGTCTGTCAGAGGCTGCTTCCGGCGTGCTGCGATGTAAAAGAATTCTTTCTTTCTTAGGCAGCTCGTGGCCCATGTGGTAGCCCCTTGCCATATAAAAGGAGGCCCAGGCCTAAGAAAAGGAGAGGCTGGCTGGAGACTCTCCGGGGACTCTCTGGACTCTCTCTGGATTCCATCATACTCTCAGATCTACCAAAACATAGGAGTAGGGTATTACGCTCCTTAGTGGCCCGAACCTGTCTAAATCGCCTGCGTCCACGTGTTTTTCCCGCTGAGATCCCACGGATCAGGGGCTAAGAATTTCACCTTGCGCCCCCGGCCGAATCGGCAAAGGGGGACCTGCGCGGTCTCCTGGTGAGGAGTTTCAAGCTCTATCAGAGAACTATCTCTTCAACGCCCTCATCAAGCTCAATTGATGTGACCACATTATCCTTCCTTACATTTCTCAGTAAGTGACTATCTATAGTTTTGGTTGTTCTTCACGTGTATGAAGTTGTTGATACATTGTCCTATGTGTAACTATCACTCGGTCCTCATTGTAATCAATATTGATGATAGTAAGATTTGCATATATGATAGTCCGAGGACAGGGAGAAGTCACTACCAAATTCTTATAAATTCACTAAATAGGGCATAAGCGAGATACCGTAGGTCCGAAAGATTGTACAGGAGATGCGTGGTGGATGCAACAACATTCCGGATCTTCAAACATGAATGGATCCATAGACAAAAAACTAGCACCAACCTTTTCGGCTTCTATGTCATGCAGTACATGCTATATTTTGTAGAGAAAGGGTGCCTGCACTCTAATGCTGAGGTATGACATGTTTCAGAGATCGAATCCATAAATTAAACAATTCTATTCTAGTACTAAGTAAGTTTCTATGCCTTCCATCGTTGTGTTGCAGAAATTGGGTCTCGCTACAAGCAAATTGCTACTACACGTCATTACAGGTCTCATCAATAAGCTCTGTGCATTCATCCATAATCACATTATAGACCCAGCTGGCGATTACAATCTCAACAAGCACCCACCAATACTACAATCCTCTGCGCCTCCCAGCACTTCGAAGAAGAAATTACCTTCAATGAAGAGAAAAAGAAAGTAGCTAAATTTCTATGTAGGAACTGTAATTAGTGTTTATGCATGAATTATGAAAGTATTACATAAGATTATTTTATGTGTAATGTATTTCAATATTTACTATTATTGTGTATTCTATTTTATGTTCTCTATTATAGGCACGATAACCTAAGGACGGGAAACCCAATCAAACTTTCAAATTCATACTCTCATCCCGTATTGTAGGTAAAATACATTCACATTTATATTTTTTTAGAGATATATATATGTGTATGTTCAATTTTGGGAATTGGAATTTGTAGGCATAAATGTTTAATGCAAATGTTTCATATTTAGGCTTAAAAAAGATATATATGTGTTTGTAAATATTTAGAATTTATATTTTATAGAGATATATATATGCAAATTTTTAGAAGTTAGAACATAGAGTTGGAATTTTTAGACTAAGAGATTTTCGACTAAGAAATTTTAGACTTTGGAATGTCTATGTGTTGATATATACATATATATATGTGTGTATGTGGATGTGGGTGTGGGGGTTGTGGATGTGGATGTCGATGGGGTTGTGGATGTGGATGTGAAGTTGGTGAATGTGTATGTGGCTATGAATGTGAATGAATGTGTGTATGTTGATGAATAGGTGATTTTGGATGAGTGTGAATGTGTGTATATTGATGAATGGATGTGAAATTGAATAGAGTTTGGATGAATCTGAATGTGGCTGTATGTTGATGAATGGGTATAAGTTGATGTGAATTTCTGTTATTGTGTGATTTGTACGTGAAATTGGTAGGCCTTGTCATTTTTATTTCTTTTTTCTTGCCAAGGTATAGGTGCCGGTTTTTCTCATAAACCAACACTTATAACATTTGCCACTGTCTTGCCCGGTAAACAACCAACACCTATATGCTTCTTAGAGGTGCCGGTTGTATTTAAGAACTAGCACCTATAAGATCATTCATGCGGCAATGCATTCAAAAATTGACACCTATATTGTCGTATAGGTGCCGGTTCTTTACACAAAACTGGCACCTATGTGTGTTATTGGTGCCGGTTGTAGATTCGACACCGATAACACAAGTCAAAGGTGTCGTCTACTGAGTGTCAGTTGGCATATCCAGCACCTATTGCCGATTCCCAACCGGCAAAAAAATGGATTTCTGTAGTAGTTAAAGCATGTAATACATACGATAGTGATACTATCAACAACTAGTATTGGTTCGCACTCCCCTTTAGATAATGGCATTTTGTGAGACAAGATAAAAATAATCTTTGTAAAGAAACTTTACCACCCCTTACAACCGTACCAAGTTTTTTTACGAAAAAGAATTTGAATTGTCATGATTTTTATACCTTTTTAGAATGGTAAAGCTACTGAAAAAGAATTTGACTTGTCATGATTTTTATACCTTTTTCGGATGGTAAAGCTCTCATGTATAAATGAGATTGAAGCGGCCCAACCTATTTTGTCCTCAAGATTTCAAATGGAACAAGGAGGGAGGGGAGGCATGCACATTCTGAAATTCTGGCATCACCCAAGCATATATACAAGTTGATTCAAACCTTGTGTGATCGATGCAGTTACCGCTCATGTAGTTTTGGGTCTTGCAGCCACCACTCTCAGTACTGCTCATAGTAAGAGTGGGATTGGGGGGCATCCCGGAATGCAACAGCACCACGTCTTTTTTGCGTTTCTTTTGTTTCGGGAATATGCAAGGAGCGCATCTTTGTATTAAGAGGAGTAAGAGCATTTACAGCCATTACAAAAACAAAGAACGAGAAGGTGAGAGGAAAACAGGAGGAGGAAAGAACTGAAACCTAATCTCAAGGAAACAATTTTGCTACCTAACTGTCCTTATGGACTAGAAGTGGATTGCCGGCAATGCAGCGTTGGCCAGCCGCCACCTCGCCGCCATCTCTGCCATTTTGAGTTTCTTTAGATGTGTACTACGGAGCTACTACCAGTTTCTTGCATATATCGCATGTATCTGAATTTTTGATGCCACCACAGAACGTCCAGGGACAATGTCTGGACTGACTTATTATTCAGCAAACCCTTCATTCATAACAGGTGGCAACATTCATCTGTGTCAAAGAAAAACCTCATCAGAGATGGTCACTAATGTGAAAATCTTATCCGTAACGGGTGAACATTCGACACCGATGACTCATCTTTATCCGATGTTAAGTTACCACCCGTCATGGATGAGTCATCCGTATATTTGTGGGTGGTAAGTTACTACCTGTAACGGACGACTCTAATTCATGACGGTTCATAATTATGAACCTTCACAGATAAGAATTTATGATTTTGAATTTTTAAATACACAAAAGAAACCTTAAAAATATTTTTAATATTATTAGGACATTCCAACCATGGTCACACATCACTAACCCAAAATTCGTGATTTTTTAAGTGATATTTACATGCACGCCAAAGTTGGATGGAAACCTAGGACCTCTCAACACATGTAACAAATCTTATCATCTCACCTATAGAACATATGGTGATAAGTTCTTTTGACTATTCTCGTCCAAATATGAAACATAAATTTAAAACTTTAAATGATTTCAACTAAGAACGTTTTCAACTGTAAAGTTGTAGATCTCATCGTGTTCCACAATTTAAGTGTACGGTATGTCTCCTTCCAAGATTGTTTGAAAAATTCAAAAAAAAACTTGGAAATAGATCACATCCCTTATAAAACATATTCTGGGATGTAAACAACCTTAGATAAAAATTTGTCAATTAAAAAGTTGTAGATCTCATCGAACCCTTTGATTTTCATATATGGCATGTCTCCATCCGAGATCATTTGAAAAATTCAAATTATGTTTTTCAAAATAGATCTCATTACTTATAATTCATATTTGGACATATAAACTATCTCAAATTCAAATGTTGCCAATTTTAATGTTATAGACCTCGTCGAGATTTACAACTTTCATATAAGGTACGTCTCTATCCGAGGTTGTTTGAAAATTTCAAAATTTTGATTTTTCCCTCGTCCATGATGGGTTGTACTATTCGTGAAGAGTGGTAGTTACGACCCGTCACGGATGAGTGCTCTTATGTTTGACGGATTATCTTATTACACCCATTACGGATGACATGTTATCCTTGATGGGGCATGGTTGTGACCCGTTATAGGTTATCCGTAACGTGTTACAACTACAACCCAACAAAAATGATCTTATATTGGTGATGAGTCATCTTCAGTAGTCATATCTTAAACAGTATACTTTTTGATCCGTTAAAGATGAGTCATCTGAAACGAGTCATATTAGTCTGAGACGGATGACTCATCATGGATGTTCAGATCTGTACTAGTGCAGCTTGCGGCCTGCGAGGAACTTGTGATCTGCTAATGTACGCTCAACTTGAGCTGGGCCAATTACTTGAAACAACTAGATTTTGGACCTCAACTGGAGCATACACCAGCTTTACTCGAGCATTATTCATCAAGAAACTCTACTGTGCTTGAGTTACGAACAAGCTTTCAGAGCAGGCTTTAATTAATTATTGAAGTGTGACGTGATTGATGTATTGACTGATCTTTGTCCTGCTGAGGTCAAGCTTGATTCCAAGCTCGAAAGGTTGCTGCATGTCAGAATTCAAGAGCTTGCCCTAGAAGAGAGAAGGCTGCAGGAAGAAACG
The DNA here is from genome assembly GCA_008326285.1 of Oryza officinalis. Taxonomy (NCBI): domain Eukaryota; kingdom Viridiplantae; phylum Streptophyta; class Magnoliopsida; order Poales; family Poaceae; genus Oryza; species Oryza officinalis. The sequence continues at coordinate 13,424,696 of BDMV01000006.1, read as the reverse complement.
TGACGAAGCTGGAATGGATTTACTTTTAGTTTGTTGCCGTAGCTTTGTTAGATCTGGTTTAGGTCTTTTCAGGCGCTCTTGCCAGTTGTTGTGCGTGGATGTTCTGTTCTGGTTGTTAATGACGCTGGCTTTCTTGTTTCTTTTCCTTTTTTTCTTGATCCTGGAAAACTGGAATCCCCAGCAAAAACGCCATATGTATCCTGTTATTCTTTCAATGAAGGCTGGGCGTAATGCCTTCGATCAATACAAAATTACGAAGCCTTAGAAAGAGTTCTTGTGAGCCATTGTACATGTGGAGACTGCCTGTCAGTGATTTGTGTTGTGCTAGTAGATATTTCTTCTTTTCAAGATTTCTTTACAGAAGCAATAGAGTTAACTTGTGCTACTATATAAATATATCAGAAATAATCCTTTTCTACCATATGTACTCCCTTTGTTTTTCAATATATCACTACACCAACAACATCGTTAAAAAAAGGGGACCAGTGAACAGGTCAACCTCTCGGTTTACCGATCCAACGATCTGACAGGTGAACCAACCGATCGAACCACGGTTCAATCCTGCATAGAAAAGGTTTATTTTCCCACATCAACACTAACAAACCAATGCCTAGATGTCTACTAGAGTTAACTTCCAACCTACCCACCAGAGTACAACTCCCCACTATACCCCTTTTCTTGATGATTTTTGCCTTAAAAATCAAGTTATTGCTAGCCTTTGAGTCAACTGGACCTTCTTCCGGAACATTTCAAGCAATACAGATGTCTAGGCCGATTAGACCGAAGCCGGTTTATCACCGGTTCACCTAAAAACTGGCCAGTTCAAGTAGTCCAAAGTGGATCAATTACATATCTGGTCTTTCAATCCAACCGATTCACCTAAAAACCGGCTAGTTCAAGCGATCCAAAGCGGGTCAATTACATGTTTGATCTTTCAATCCAACCGAACTGTGTTGACCTTTGGTTTCAGTTTTTTCCGTTCCAACCGTCGAGCCGGTCTGGTTTTTTCCACTGAGTACGCCAGATCAGCTCATCTGTGACGTCCTATCTGTGACGGACCAAAGTATCCCATCTCAGATGACATCATCTCTGACGGGTTAAACTGAAGCTCATTGTTGATTAGGCTCAAGGGGATGACATCATATGTGATGAGCCTATATTAGACCCAACACACGACATCTCTAACAGGCCCACATATAGGCCCGTCACATATGACCTTCTACCTATGATGATGGGTGTTAAGTTTACACCCCGTCAAAGATGAGATATCTCATCTCAAACGAGGTAACATCTTATAAAATGCAAAGTTGTTGTGTTTTGCATCTTGAGATGTATCATGCATCTTTTGCTTCATGTCATGAGTTGGGGGCTGGGGGCTGAGGGCTTTTGCTTTTTTGGGTGATTTTTCATACCTATGACCAGATGATGAATTAAAACCTGTCAAAGGTATCCATCGCCTCTGACAGGATGGAAAGAACCACCCGACATAGGTTACTCTTACCTGTGACGGGTTATTTCTATACGGTCCATCCAAGGTGTTTATCATCAATGGCGGGCTTTCACCCGTTAGAGATAAGGTGTAGTCATCACTGACCACTAATCTCTGACGAAAGCCAAAGCCGTCAAAGGTGATGATATGGACCCGTCAGTGGTGATCAGATCGAGCGTAGTGTATGAAGTAGTTGGTTCTACACATTATATTTGACAATTTATCTTATTTAAAATTTAGTGCAAGAATAAAAAACTATAAGTCATTCATAAAGTATCTTAATTTAATGATAAAAGTTGTGATAACAAAATAAATTATACTCACATACACTAAAAAAATCCCAAATAAGTGACACACATCCCATGTTTTTAAATGGCATTACAGATGCGTCGAAAGCCGACATGTCTGTGATATCTCACTGGGTTGAGGGTAGAACTCTCCTAGCTAATGATCACATATGTGTCCAAAGAAGACACCCGTCCGTAATGAGGGTCAAAACTCATCAACATGCTTAAACAAACGTCCGTAACGACCATCATCACAGACACGGTTACATGAAAATTGTCTCTAATATCTATCATAGACATGGGACTTAATCTGTCTAACTACTTCTCATTCTACAGATGTGCACTACCAGAGAAACACACAAAGATGCCGGCACTATGGATGCCTACAGTATTTTCTCACCTAACCGGTATGTACAGTGTTTTTCTCATCTAACCGACATCTTTAAACGATTATAGGTACAGGCTCTTGAGAAAAACTGACACTTATATTATATGTGCCGGTTTTTTTAAAAAACACCAATACCTTTAATAAATTATAGGTCTCGGTTACTTAAAAAAAACTAACACATTAAAAAACCGAGTCGAGCCGGAATATCTTTTTAGCGTGGGGGCCGAGTGATAAGTACCGATCTGAACCGGCACAAGGATGGCCCGATCTTCACGACAGTAGGTTCACAAACAAAAGGATAACTTGCTGCGAACAGCGGGGATAACTAGCTTTATACCTGGCAAAGGTTGGATGCGACCCGACGGATAGGGAGAAAGCGATGCAATCTCCGTATGATCGAAGAACCACGATCCGGATGAAGCTTTATACCTGCCAAGGTTGGATGTGACCAAGCGGACTGGGAGAAAGGAACCGAAACCTTGAGGATCTCGATTCGATCTCTGAGCGATCGCAGAACCACAACCGGAGACTAATCCACACAATACGGCGCAGCCGAACGGAAGCCGTAGAGCACGAAGTAGGGGACCTCAGAGAGATCTCTCACAAGCCCAAGTAGAACTCGCAAGAACAAGGTGTGTAAGGATACACTCACGCAGATCTACTACAATATACCATATCAGGTTTTCATATCATCAAAAGTTCGTTTTTAGGAGCATAGAGGGAATATTTATAGTAGTAACAAGTCTCTAAGATAGATCTAAACCGAAGGGGCCTCGTGAGGAGGTGGAAGGCCAACTGGCTGGAGCATTCTCGAGGTGGAAATCCATTTCCACGCGTCTTCTGGCCTTCTGTGCAGTCTTCGGTAAAGTGGTCATAGCTTTCTCCTCGGAACTCCAAAAGACGTTCCGTTTGTTGCGTTGGAAACTAGACTTGACGTGCTTTCCAACCATGTATACCATGGCCCACATCTCCTCTTGAGATGGTACAGTTTTGCACGAAGATTTGGTGCTTCTACGGTGCACGGCTGGTTCTGGACTTGTCACGCTTCTTTTCTTGGACAACAACCTTCGTGTCCATGGTGCGTTGCGCCTTTGCGTCCTTCTTGTAGCCGAATGGTGTCTCCTCTTGTGTAAACCTAAGTAGCATTAGAGTACACGATTTAGGCAGTATATAATTCTCATTAATATTAGAATGAAACTCAGAGAGGAAAGCGTGCACCTCTTGTTGAAGTTGCTTTGCTCGGTTGCGTGTAATTGGCCCTTTGTACACTTGTGTGGGTGCTTCTTGAGTTAACAATGGCGTGTGCATATCATCCTCCCCCTCTTGAAAAGGAGTCGTCCTCGACTCTTCTTCTATCCCAATGTAAGGGGACAGATCAGCGACGTTAAAGCTTGTACTCACGCCATAAGTACTTGGGAGATCAATTTCATATGCATTGTCATTAATCTTGCGAAGCACTTTGAATGGTCCATCAGCTCGGGGCTGCAACTTGCTCTTGCGTTGTTCTGGGAAGCGATCCTTGCGCAGATGTACCCACACCAAGTCTCCGGGTTCGAACAACATCTTCTTGCGTCCTTTGTTGGCATTCTTCTCGTACTGCTTGGTCATCTTCTCAATGTTCGCTCTTGCTCGATCATGAAGGTTCTTGACAAACTCAGCTCGCTTGCTTGCATCAAAGTTCACTCGTTCTTGCATAGGCAAAGGCAAAAGATCGATGGGAGCAGTAGGTTTGAAACCATAGACAATTTCAAATGGACAAAATTTTGTGGTCGAGTGTACCGCCCTGTTGTATGCAAATTCCACATGAGGCAAGCTTTCTTCCCACAATTTCAGATTCTTCTTTAGGACAGCTCGCAGCAAGGTTGAGAGTGTGCGGTTCACAACTTCAGTTTGCCCATCAGTTTGAGGATGACATGTTGTAGAGAACGACAATCTCGTTCCAAGTTTACCCCACAAAGTCTTCCAAAAGTAGCTCAAAAACTTGGTGTCACGATCAGACACGATGGTACGTGGCATTCCATGTAGACGCACAATTTCCCTGAAAAACAATTCAGCAATGTGTGAAGCATCGTTGCTCTTATGACAGGGAATGAAGTGTGCCATTTTACTAAAACGATCAACCACAACAAAGATTGAATCCCTCCCCTTCTTGGTTCGAGGTAAACCAAGAACAAAATCCATAGAGATGTCTTCCCATGGAGCATTAGGGATAGGTAGAGGAGTATATAAACCATGAGGGTTCAAGCGTGACATAGCTTTGTGGCAGGTTATGCAGCGAAGAACATGCCTCTCCACATCTCTTCTCATCTTTGGCCAAAAGAAGTGATCAGCGAGTACTTGCTCTGTTTTCTTGGCACCAAAATGTCCCATAAGTCCTCCTGCATGAGCTTCCTGTACAAGCAAAATACGCACAGAACAATCTGGAATGCAAAGTTTATTAGCTCGAAATAAGAATCCATCATGCAAATGAAATTTTTCCCATCCCTTGCCATCACAACACTTGGAAAATGGTTCAGCAAAATACGGATCAACAGCATATAAATCTTTTATACTTTCTAACCCAAGAATTTTAGCATCAAGTTGTGAGAGCAAAGTATGACATCGGGACAAAGCATCAGCTACAACATTATCCTTCCCTTTCTTGTACTTCACAATGTAAGGAAAAGACTCAATGAATTCACTCCATTTTGCATGTCTTCGATTCAATTTTAGTTGACTTTTAAGATGTTTTAAAGATTCATGGTCTGAATGTATCACAAATTCTTTAGGCAAAAGGTAATGTTGCCATGTTTCCAAACTCCTAACAAGAGCATATAATTCTTTGTCATAAACTGAATAAGTCAGAGTTGGACCACTTAGCTTTTCACTAAAGTATGCAATAGGCCTTCCTTCTTCCATGAGCACGCCACCAATTCCTATACCACTTGCATCACATTCAATTTGAAAGGTCTTACCAAAATCTGGGAGTGCAAGGAGTGGAGCTGTGGTCAACTTCTTTTTCAACTCTTCAAACGCCTTGTCTTGTGCTTCACCCCAATGGAAGGGTACTTCCTTCTTTGTCAACTCATTGATTGGAGCAGCAATGGTGCTGAAATCTTTCACAAATCGCCGATAGAAACCAGCAAGACCGAGGAAGCTTCGCACTTGACTCACATTTTGTGGGGTCTGCCATTCACGAACAGCCTTGATCTTCTCCTCATCAACCTCCACACCATCACCTGAAACAACAAAGCCAAGAAACACTACCTTGTCGGTGCAAAAGGTGCACTTGGCAAGGTTAGCATACAAGCATTCCTTCCTCAAAGCAGCAAGCACACATTTTATATGTTCAATATGTTCATCAAGAGACTTGCTGTAAATCAAGATGTCATCAAAGTAGACAACAACAAATTTGCCAATGAAAGATCGAAGCACATGATTCATCAATCTCATAAAGGTGCTAGGTGCATTGGTCAAACCGAAAGGCATTACCAACCATTTATACAGCCCAAACTTGGTTTTGAAGGCTGTTTTCCATTCATCTCCTTCTCTCATGCGAATTTGGTGATAGCCACTTCTCAAGTCAATTTTAGTAAAAATAGTAGCACCACTAAGTTCATCAAGCATGTCATCAAGTCTAGGTATGGGATGCCTATACCTAATGGTGATGTTATTAATGGCTCGGCAATCAACACACATTCTCCAAGAACCATCTTTCTTTGGAACTAAAAGAACAGGAACAGCACAAGGTGAGAGACTTTCCTTTACATAACCTTTGTTGATGAGCTCTTGTACTTGGCGCTGAATTTCTTTCGTCTCTTCGGGGTTCGTTCGGTATGGTGCACGATTGGGAAGTGGAGCACCAGGAACAAGATCAATTTGATGCTCTATTCCTCTCTTTGGTGGCAGTCCTGGTGGTACTTCCTCTGGAAACACATCTTCATATTCCTGTAACACATCAAAAACATCACTAGGCAAAGTAGATGGTAAGTCGTTAGTGGAAAGAAAATTGTCCATGTACAGAAGTACAAAGAACATAGCATTGGGTTCACTCAATTCTTTTAAATCCCCCTTCCTAGCCATCATAACTAATCCCTCTTTTCCCGTTGGCTTGGTTCTTTGCGGCTGTGGAGTTTTATTTGGCTTTGGACATTCTTCCTCACTATGTTTGTGGCTCACTCGTAATTGGTTCTCGCTCTCTCGCTGTCTTCTTTTTAGTTCATCTTTAAAAATCTCCTCCGGTGTCAAAGGAAGCAATGAGATTCGCTCTCCTTTGTATATGAATGATATCTTGTTGGTTCTTCCAAGAATCTGAACATCACGATCGTATAACCATGGTCTCCCTAGCAGCAGTTGGCATGCTTGCATAGGCACCACGTCACATTCCACAACATCATTATACTTCCCAATAGAGAACGGAACTGTCACCATATGGTTCACACGCAGCGCACCACAATCATTAAGCCACTGCATCTTATATGGATTAGGATGACGCCGTTGTTTCAGCCCCAATCTATCAACCAAGTCTTGACTTGCAATGTTGTTGCAGCTGCCACTATCAACAATAATTCTGCACAACTTGTCTTTGATCATGCCTCTTGTATGGAAAAGATTGTGCCGCTGCTCATTCTCTTCTTTTATAGCAGAAACATTCAGCACGCGAAGGGAAATAAAGCAATTATTATCACCCTCATCAGGTTGTATCTCACTCTCAACACTTTCAGGCTCTTCATCATATCTTGGACCTTCATCCTCGGGATCACTTTCAGATTCCCAATCACCATTCTCATTCACAATCATGGTCCTCCTACTGGAACATTGGGCTGCTACATGCCCACGACCATGGCACTTGAAGCACACAATTTCTCTACTCCGTGTAGAGGATGCAGTAGCTGAAACACCACTTGGGGCTGCTGCACTTGCAGCAGGTCGCTGCTGATTTGCAGGAGATGATGCACTAGAAACCGCCATCTTCGAGGGAGCATTGGATGTAGAGGGCCTAGCTGAAGCTCCTTGGGATCGACCCCCAATAAAAGAAGTACTGGGCTGCTGCTTGCGCCATGGGGCTGCTATGGAAGAACTGCCATAAGATCTTCCACGTTTCTCTTGCTGAATTTTTCTCTCGGTGCGCTTAGCTTGATCAACAAGATCTTGCAAAGTATGATACGGAAACATCTCAACAAAATCAGAAATTTCTTCATTGAGACCACCCAAAAATCTTGCCATTTTAGACTCCGCATCTTCTCTAATTTCAGCCCGCACTAACAGCAGTTCCATCTCCTTATAATATTCATCAACCGACCTCTTTCCTTGCTTCAACGCTTGCAGCCTATTGCGAAGATCACGCTGAAAACTTGAGGGTACAAACCGCCTCCTCATCACTCTCTTCATCTCTTCCCAAGTGCTGATATAATCACGTCCCAACTCAACTTGATTCTCTTGGACTTGGTTCCACCAAGTGAGAGCATAGCCAGAGAACTCAACTGAAGCAAGATTCACACGCCTCTGATCAGAAAGATTATGCACTCTAAAAGTTTGATCGCACTGCTCAGCCCATTCAAGATACGCATCAGCATCTTCCTTTCCAGTAAATTTTGGAATTCTCAACTTGACACGAGCAATATTATCCGGGTCATCTCTATTACGACGACCATAATGATGCTCTCTATCTCCATTTTCAGCACGCCGCCGATGATCCCGGCGCCGTCCAAACAGCCCATCGTTAGCAAAAGGATTTTCATTATCATCAAACCCTTCTTCTTCATCAAAGTCATCAAATTCTTCATCTTCAAAACGCACACGGTGGCCACAGCCACGCCCGTGAGCATGTCCTCCATTGCGGCCTGGATGACCAGCCCGCCTATCACCACCACGACCATCTCTGAAACGGTCATGATTGCCATGCCCTGCATCAGAATTCTCATCACCAGATTCCTCATGTTGATGTCGAGGAACCCTCCGTCCGTGTGCAGGCAAGCGCTCATCAAACATCCTGCCCATGGCCTCCAACAGTGAGTCGGCCATGTGGCGCAACTCAGCCCGTGCAACAGGGGGCTCTTCTTCTCCACGACGACCACCATGAATGCTCGAATTAGAATCTGCCATGTTAGCTCTAAACAAAATATAGTGGAATAGGAAATATTTGTGAAATCACACAACCTCACCTCTTACTCACCACTGTTCTTACGCGTTCTCAAGGACCGTGAGTGTGCTAAAAGAAAGATGTGGTAGTAACCCGGCTGCGATTAAAATGATACAAAACGAGAGATCCGGTTCCGGTATTTTGTGGAGCTATAGGTGGCTGTCAAGGAGGGCTATGGTACTGTAACAAAGTGTGACAACCCGTTCAAATAAGATATGAAATGTTGCTGTCCAGTGCACCACAAATCTGAATTTTCAGATATGAAACTTGGATCTTTACTTTCCGCAACACAAATCCTTTCACTTCTCTTTTCTTTTTTTTTCACGCTTTTTTTTTGTCTCTTTTTTTTTTGACTCTTTCTCTTCACTTTTTTTTTCTGATTTTTTTTTCAGCAAACACAAGATAACATATGGGGGGTGCGAATAACAAATAATAAAGTACGATGGAAGAACAATGATGGTGACTAGCAACAAGATGAACGAGATGAACACAAAGCACAGTACCACCAAATGGCTATAGGATTTTTTAATAGTTTTTAGTGGACTATAGGACATGAACAAACACATATATATATGGTGGATGATAACAAAACCTACCGTGACAACAATAGCTCTGATACAACATGATAAGTACCGATCTGAACCGGCACAAGGATGGCCCGATCTTCACGACAGTAGGTTCACAAACAAAAGGATAACTTGCTGCGAACAGCGGGGATAACTAGCTTTATACCTGGCAAAGGTTGGATGCGACCCGACGGATAAGGAGAAAGCGATGCAATCTCCGTATGATCGAAGAACCACGATCCGGATGAAGCTTTATACCTGCCAAGGTTGGATGTGACCAAGCGGACTGGGAGAAAGGAACCGAAACCTTGAGGATCTCGATTCGATCTCTGAGCGATCGCAGAACCACAACCGGAGACTAATCCACACAATACGGCGCAGCCGAACGGAAGCCGTAGAGCACGAAGTAGGGGACCTCAGAGAGATCTCTCACAAGCCCAAGTAGAACTCGCAAGAACAAGGTGTGTAAGGATACACTCACGCAGATCTACTGCAATATACCATATCAGGTTTTCATATCATCAAAAGTTCGTTTTTAGGAGCATAGAGGGAATATTTATAGTAGTAACAAGTCTCTAAGATAGATCTAAACCGAAGGGGCCTCGTGAGGAGGTGGAAGGCCAACTGGCTGGAGCATTCTCGAGGTGGAAATCCATTTCCACGCGTCTTCTGGCCTTCTGTGCAGTCTTCGGTAAAGTGGTCATAACTTTCTCCTCGGAACTCCAAAAGACGTTCCGTTTGTTGCGTTGGAAACTAGACTTGACGTGCTTTCCAACCATGTATACCATGGCCCACATCTCCTCTTGAGATGGTACAGTTTTGCACGAAGATTTGGTGCTTCTGCGGTGCACGGCTGGTTCTGGACTTGTCACGCTTCTTTTCTTGGACAACAACCTTCATGTCCATGGTGCGTTGCGCCTTTGCGTCCTTCTTGTAGCCGAATGGTGTCTCCTCTTGTGTAAACCTAAGTAGCATTAGAGTACACGATTTAGGCAGTATATAATTCTCATTAATATTAGAATGAAACTCAGAGAGGAAAGCGTGCACCTCTTGTTGAAGTTGCTTTGCTCGGTTGCGTGTAATTGGCCCTTTGTACACTTGTGTGGGTGCTTCTTGAGTTAACGATGGCGTGTGCATATCACCGAGGGGGGTGGGGCTTATCCCCTCGCCCCCCTCCTCTCGCCCGTCTCACTCTCTCTCTAGCTCTCGAGCTTTCCTCCCCTCTTCACTGGCTCCCACTCTCATCCCGATCCTCCCTCTCTTGCCTCCCTCGCCGACGGCGGATCCGGCGGAGGCAATGGTGTCGACGGCACCTGCGGGCCGGATCCGGCGGTCCTCTACTCCCGCCCCCACCCCCTCTGTCCCCAAGCTTATCCCACGGGCGGATTCAACGGAGACAGTGGCGGTGGCGTTTCTGACGTGCGGATCTAGCGGTCGTCTACCCCCTCCCTCTCTCCCTCCCCCTCCACACCCAAGCTTCTCCCGTGGCGGCGGCGGTGGCATAAGTGCTCCCGCGGGCGGATCCGGCAGAGGCGGAGGTGATGGCGTTTCCGGCAGGCGGATCCAGCGGTACTCTAGCCCCTCCCCCTCCTCCTCTTCCCGCAAGCTTCTCCCACGGCGGCAACGGTGGCATCGGCGCTCCCGCGGGCGGATCTGGTGGAGGTAGAGGCGGCGGCGTTTTTGGTGAGCGGATCCGGCGATCCTCTACCCCCTCCTACTCCCCCTCCGCCCCAAGCTTCTCCCGCGGCGGATCCAGCAGCGACATGGGTGGCTCCCGCGGGTGGATCCATCTTGACTGTTGTTGTGTTGTTGTGATAATGACTATGGATTGATTTTGTTCGTTGTGGATTGATTTTGGGGGGCGATTTTAGAGGCAAAAGGAGGAGAATAAGCTCCGTGCATCGGCTCGATTCCAGCCGGTGCATCGAACCTGTTTTTCTGCATCCCGGGAACCTTAAATGTAACAGTTCTTAAACTGGCACCTTTGAGGAAACTCAAAGGTGCCGCCTTCTGGGTGTCGGTTGGGAAATCCGGTATGGATGTCCGGTTTCCAACCGGCACCAAAGGCCTTTTCTGCAGTAGTGGTGTCTCTCAATACATATGCTTTCCATGTTTACAAATCTATTTTAGAAAACAAGATTTTGAATTTTTCATATAACCTCAGATGGGTACATGCTATATATCAAAGACATATCTTCAATTTTTAGTTCACAACGTTTTTATTTTACATTGTTTACATTTCAGAATATACGTTACAATTTTTCAGATTATTTCAAAAATGAGTTTTAAGTCTTTTAAATGACCTCGGATGGAGGCATGCTTTATATAAAAGTAGTAGGCTCAATGCGATCTATAACTTTTTCATTTGATATTGTCTAATTGTAACAATGCGAATATCATGTTTTCAGAAGTATTATTGTCAGACGATTTTTTTGAATTTTCCAAGTGACTTTAGATGGAGACATGCTCGATACCAAAGTTGATGAGATACATAAATTTGTTGTTATGACCTTTTAATTTAAAATTAATTAGTGTTAAATATGTGTTAAAAGTTTTGAAACAGTGAACCGAGAAGAATAATTCAATTAATAGGTGCTTCTAGGTATGATATTAGGAAGGTTATAGCCTATATATGTAGGGAGTGAAGTCCTAGGTTTGAATCTTATATATTGCACGCGTGTATTTTCGTGTGAAAAATCGCATGACTTATGACTCGGTAAAATACTATGACTGTGTTCGGGAGGTGAAGTTGAAAACTCATCTCTCGCGCACGTAAAACATAACGACGTATTTTCTTATATTAATTAAGTATTTGCTATTTTTTTAAAAAAATAGATTAATATGATTTTTTAAAGTAACTTTTGTATAGAAAGTTTTTTAAAAAAACGTACTGTTTAGTAATTTAAAAAACGTATACGTGAAAAACGAGAAAGATAAGTTGAAAACTCACTGAAAAGAACACATCCTAAATTGTTTTGGGGTTTCTTTATTTTTGAAAAAAATCAAGTCACCAACGTGACTGCACCCAAATGCAGTGACACAGGTCTTCCGCGTCTATGATAATCTATATCACAAATGCAGATAAAATGCGTCTCCGAAAATCCACATCACATACGCATACCCAGAGATTCTGGTGTTTCTCGTATGTAGTCCACGTACAGTAACGCACATCTGTGAATAAAAAACTAGCCGCCAACCATGCATTACACGATGTATTTGTTAATATCTGTTATGAATATTATTTTTTTTTTCATGTGAATATGTGATCTTTTTTAGGCTTGAGTCCAAATTTAGTTGTAACTTGCTAATTATTAATTCATAATTTCAAAATTAAATTAATGACTTAATGGAGCGCAAGATGAACACAAACCAGTGCCGACCCTGGACGTGGGCACGCGGGGCGGCCGCCCCGGGCCTCCGATTTGGCAGGGCCTCACCCCAAGTATGCAAAAACTACTAGTATTTGGCCCAATAATGAAGACGTGAAGTTGCCGGCCTGATGCCTGCACTTTTCTGGCTTCCATGAGAAGGATCGAGACCACATATTAAAAAAAGAGAGAGTAGTAGCGTCATCGAGAAGCCACCAGTACGCACACGCAAACTCTCTTGACTCTGCGTTTCTGTGTCCGCGAGTCCTCGTCTGCGGCGGCGACGCGGACGGCGGATCAACGGCCGCCGGCCGGACGCGACTCGCGAGCCGTGCGAGGCCGCGAGCGCCGAGCGCGACGACAGGCCCGACGGCGAGACCGCTAGAGGCGAGACGCGAAGGGCTGCGACTCACCGACTCTGCCCGACCCTAACGAGCGACGACGAATCGACGATCGGCGGTGAGCCACACTGAGCCAGCAGCACAAGTAGAGTAGATGGGTTAATTTTTTGAACTAATTGTTTCCGTAAACTTTAACAGCATCATGACATCAAGAAAAAGAAAGTTTGCTTCGGGCAGTGAGAAAAGGAAAAAGATAGTTTCTCAAGAAGAATTCAAACACTTCAAGAGATCCAAATGAGTTGGCGATAGTTGTCTGGAAGGATCCAGCACATATTGTTCTAGAAGATGAAGGTCCTTCTGATGACATTGTTGGCATTCAAATGGGAGAAAACATGTATTTATAGTTAATACTATCATCTACATGTATGTATAGAGGGCCTCAGATTTGTGTTTCGCCCCGGGCCTCCAAAAACTCAGGGCCAGCACTGACACAAACTTCATGTTTATTAGTTTCTATAAGTTATGAATTTAGTATTACTAAATTTTGGAAAAACCAAAACTAAATAAACCATGGTATTTTTAATTGTGTGTTTCGTTTAACACAAACTTTCAATATAGTATTGTTAACAATACAAACAATAATATTTTTATTATGCTTATCCCTCAATTTTGCTAAAAGAAAAAAGAACATCAAAATAGATTGCTAATCTATATTGAAACAACCAATGTAAATGGAAAAATAAGTTGTTCAACTCAATTTGGACAAATAATGTGGCAAATTAGTGTTGTAAGATGATACAAAACCTATTATTTATCTTAAAAATAACATAAAGGATCAAATCCAATAATTTAAAATATCAGTAATAAGTGGACACCAAACACTACACTCGGATTAGTTCGAGGACACAAATTAAAGCATTTATGCAATTTATTTTGGTAAGAAAGAATAACTTCTGACCTCTGCACCAAATAATGATGCATACAATTATATCTGTGGACCCCAATTTAAACTCCGGTTGATAAAGTTATGCAGTAATGACTTTACCACCTCACCAATAATGTGTTATAAAATGCGTATGATAACCAGTACTTTTTTGATCTTTTTTTATCATCATCAAAGGCATCTCGTCATTAATTCTCTATTAGTTCAGTAAACTATTATTCTAAATAAAATATTGCTATATATTCGATTGTTTTCCTCGAAAGGTACCTTCTATGTTAGGACCGCACGATCGACAACATGCATGTGTATGCATGTCTATTGGCACACTTATTTAGAGCTATGTAAGATCTTTCCAATATTGTATACTGTTCCTCTAAAAGCCCTTTAAAATTTCTCCGTTTTTTCAAAGATGAACTTAATCTTTACTTTTTTTTATCTAGTCTATGGAAATAGGAAAATAATTGAGCCACATTTCTCAGATTATATTAGTCTTTTTCATGCAATTCATGCACATTACAGCTCGTGTATATTCTGCAGTGAAGTTACTCATGCATCATAATATTAAAACTGCACATACGCAAAATTAATTTTTTTTACCAAATAATTGTAATGGCTGTGTACATACATGCTAAAACAGTATTATAAAGTTAGAGCACCTATAGATAAGTCGAGCACCTATAGATAAGTCACTTCATAAATAGGTGAAATACTTATATGTACCGCAGAGATGTGACGACCACAATTAATGGAACTTGCTAATTGCAACTGAAATTAATTGAAGCAAATTGATGAGCACGGACGAACTTATTAGGTGAATCCAATTTGTCGATTTTTTGATGAACATCTCAATAAATAAAAAAAATATACATGGTCAGATGATGTCATTGATTTTAGAGCATATACAAATTAGTCAGACTATATAAATGGATTGAATACTTACATGAATATTGTAGATGTGATGACCACAGTGCAACTTCCCAAGGGCAAGCAAAATCAATCAAAACAAATTGACTGGATACTTTTATGAACTATACTGTGAACAAGGGATGGACTTATTAGCCGCAAGGCTGCAATCAAACTTGTTTGATTTGTAGATCAACATCTTAATTTCTTCTTCTAAGTGAATCCCAAAATCACAAAAGTGAATCCCAAATTGCCAAATCCATAGAGCACCACAATTTATAGCATTTACATGTTTCACAAATTTACAAATCAGTAACTAGAAAAGCAAGAGACAAAATTTACAGCATTCGCAAATTTTCAATCTACATTAAACAACAAACAAAAATTCTGTAAGCTTCCTTAGCAATTGCGATCTTGTCATGTTGATAAATCTGAGCTCCACTCGATACGCTCAGAGATCTTATTGGCCCGATCTTTCCGTGAGTTCATGATAATTACGATTAGGGAGAAACGTTGTGATGTGACCATGACTACTATTGATACAACCATTGCTCACATCATAGGACAATTGGAAGATATCGAGATTGAGCTGCAGAAGTTATGGAATCCAAATTGGTCACCTGGTACAGCGCTGACTTCAAACGGCCACCAAATATGCATACGAGATCCGTTTTGGGCCTATGAGTACTTGATGAAAAGCTCTCGGAGTCCTCTTTCCAATGGATCTAGTCTTATTTTCAAATTCCTTCTCAGTCATTCTCAATCATAAAAAAGGTGTTGCATCACCTTTAATGGGCCTATGGGCTTGTAACTTCATCTGGGACTCTGGCCCAAGTGGGGCCCATGTGAGGATCGCCCCATTCTGGTGGAGTATGACCCTAAGGAACCCTTAGTAATCCTCTCATCTCTTTAAATAGCTAGATACACCTTTAGGGTTTCTTGGGTTTTGTTAGATTAAAATTTTAGCTATTGCTATTTTATCTTGTAGTTTCGTATGTCGGCTAGTCCACCTAATTACTTGTCTTTGGAACCCCATCTTATCGTGAGCTTTAACTTTTATTTGTAATTCAGATTGCTTTTATCTTGTTCTTGTTTATTTCTTTGATTTGCTTGCAGGAATAAGGTTGATTTGCACCGGCAAGATCAGCAGCCTACGGAGAGGTGTATCGATCGCTAAGGCACAACATAATATCTTGTACGGTTGTAGTCAGATCGTCAACATTTGTCCCAAAAAATAATTATCATCAACTCACCGAAAGATCGGGACAACCAGATCCCTGAGGTATCGAGTGGAGCTCAGGTTTATCATGTTGATGACCCGACAACAACCGTACGAGACGTTGTTGTGTTGCACCTTAGCGATCGATACACCCCTCCGTGGATTGTTGATCTTGCCGGTGCAAATTAACCTTATTCCTGCAAGCAAATCAAAGAAACAAACAAGAACAAGATAAAAGCAATCTGAATTATAAATAGAAATTGAATACAAACGATAAGTTGGGATTCCATAACGAGCAAATGGGCGATCTAACCGATCACTGGATTACAGGGCAAAGTAGTGAAACTAAACTTTAATCTAAACAAAACCCGAGAAACATTGAAAGGGTACATGGCTATTTTAGGAGGTGGGAGAACGACCAAGGGATCCCTTAAGTCGTGCTCCACCAAGTTGGGGCACACCTCACGTGGGCCCTAGTTGGGCCGGGGTCCCAGATGAAGTTACAAGCCCATAGACCCATTATAGGTGACACAACACCTTGTTTCTTCAATTGTAGATTACTGAGATGGAATTTGGAGATGAATCTAAATCCATTGGAAAAAGGACTCCAAGAGTTTTCCATCAAATACTATTGGGCCCAAAATGAAGCTCGTATGCATATTTGGCGGCCATTTGAATTCAGCAGTATAGCAGGTGGCCGAATTGGATTTCAGAACTTGGACAACTTGATCTTGACATCTTCCGATGAACCTATGATGTGATCAATGGTTGTATCCATAGTAGCCAAGATCACATCATATGTCCTCTAAGATAGATCACCAACCCATGCATCCATGAATTGGAAACAGAGAGACTAGGAAATGAGGAAGGGAGGGTACTTACCCGGATCTGGGGGAAGGAAGGGAGAGGGAGTGTAGAAATCGCTCGCTGGATGTGCCAGCAGTCACCGACTGGATCCACTCGCCACTGCCTCCATGATTGGATCCATCGCCTCCACGGCCGGATCCGCCGCCTCCACCTAGGCAGCCCTTCCCCTTTGTCGTCGCCAGCCACCACCGCCACCTCCCCCTTTGCCGCCACAGCGTCCATAGTCTTGGGAGGGGAAGGGAGTGGGGGAGCCACCGCCACTCTCCCCTCCGCTCTTGCCGTGCCGTCACCAACCTCCACCTCTTCGGACAAATCAGAAAGAGGGAGGTGAGGGGAGGGGAGTGGGCAGCCACCGCTGCTCACCGCCTCCCCTCCGGCCAGATCTGGGAGGGGAGGAGAGTGGGGCACTGCCGCCGTCAGCCTCCTCCCCTCCTATCACCGGATCCGCCACCCACCACCACCCACAAGCCTCTCGTCGCCGCACCAGGAGGAGAGGGATGAGAGGAGAGAGGAGGAGGAAAGGATAAGAGGAAGATGACCGAGCAAGGTAGTTGAATCCGCCGCCCGTGACCGAGCTCGACCATCGTATCCACTGCCCGCAACTGAGCTTCGTCGTCAATTCCACCACCCATGTCCTGAGCTTCGCCACCGGATCCATTGCACGCCACTCGGGACCGAGCTCTGCTACCGGATCCACCACCCAAGCTTCGTCGCTCGTCGCCTGCCGTCTACGCCTCAAGCTCCACAGCCGCTAGTTGTGTGGGGGAATGCGCCGCCTTCGAGTCGAGTAGACGGAGTTCGCAAGGAGAGGAGATGGAGGAGTTCGTGTGGTGGGAAAAGAAGGGGCCGGGTAGATAAGACTGAGGGTGTTGGGCCGGTGTGGTCTTTTGTGTTGTCCGAACCGTTTTTTCGTGCGGCTGGCTAAGAGCACCGCTTGTGATTTCACAAGCGGTCCTCTTAAATTGACCGCCAATAAAAATGCTATATTTTTACTGATGGTTCTTGTAAGAGAACCACTTGCGAAAATATATTTTCGCAAGCGTTCACTGCCTAGGGAGCTCCGCTTGTATTTTTACAAGCATTTCTTCTTCGCATCCGCCAGTGAAATAAAAGATGTGGCACCAGAAAAAATCTTTTTTTGTAATAGTGCTACTTTTCCACTAAAAATTGTTCCCTCGTTCTTTGGTAGGCTCAAATCATCAGCATTTATTTTGAGCTAGTGACAAGAGAATGCGTACATCATGCGATTGAACTGAGAGTTGAGGTATGCTTCACTGCAAGAGTTGCAACCAAGTACGGTCTTGGCAAGACGTACTACACACCAAAGTTCAGAAAAGCCGTATACAGAGAATGGCATAAATTCAGGAGCATGCGGAGCAAATCATCAGGTCGATCACCAACATACGTCCAATAGACCAATCAAATCGTTTTAGATTGTTATCGGTTTTCGATGTATGCTATATGGGCTTATAGATGTGACATACTGTAAATTCTGACAATTGTATCTCACCCAGTCACCCCTCACAGTGAACAATTCACCATCTCTATTGCGTCTAGGACCTGAGATTTTTCTTCCTAAGTGCTTTTCATGCTAAAAATATGTATTCTTGTTGTTGATCATGTCCTTTTGGTTTCTGATTTCTAATTAACGAAATTATTGTTAAGAAAATAAATGCATAATAGATACACAATTTTTACGTGGAAAACCCTTGTGAGAAAAAACCACGGACGCCGACCAACAATGATCACTATTAAGGAGTTGATTACAAGTGTAGGGGAATAACAGTGGGAACGTCTTCTTTTCCCATACGACTTACGAGTATATATAGAAAATAAAACGAAAGATTTCTAATAGGAAACAACTTGAAATCCTATTAGAAAACTAATCCAAATATGTTGTAGGCCTAAATTCGGATCATATATTTAACAATCTTCACCTTGAAATGAATTTTCTCTTGTAGTATAAAAAACATCAATCACCAAGAAATACCTCATATAGATAAAATCATCGCGCGCCAAATAGTCTCTAAGACTATACTGTAATACCAACCAAGCTTGAGCAAAGCTCAAACTTTGTAACAGAAATTGGCTTTGTCATCGTATCGGCTAGTTATCATAAGTACTTATCCTGCATACCTTGACATCACCTTCAGCAGTCACACCTCGAATAAAGTGATATCTTACATCAATGTGTTTTGTTCTCTCATGGAACATCTGATCCTTTGTAAGGCATATTGCACTTTGACTATCACAAAATATATTAATGCAAGATGTAACTCCACAAAACTCAATGTACAAACCTCTAAGCCAAATAGCTTCTTTACAAGCTTCAGCAATAGCCATATACTCTACTACAGTAGTAGATAAGGTAGTAGTGCAGTGACGCACAATGCCTTCAGACTTACAATATGATATAAATATCTTACAACAGAATTCCATCCCATTGTCAGTACGAAGTATTTTCACCTTCTTTTCAGTTTGTCTTTCAACCATAGTCTTCTACTCTTTAAACGCATTAAAAGCTTGTTATTTGTCCTTCAAGAAATAAGGCTAAACTTTTCGCGAAAAATCATCAACGATAGTCATCATATAACGAGTACCTCCAAAGAATATCTTACGAGCAGGCCCCTCATAAATCAGAATGCACGTAATGAAGAATACCTTCTGTAGTATGTGTAGATGTTTTGAACTTCACCCTCTTGTGCTTACTAAAGATACAATGCTCACAAAATTTGAGCTTCCCGATGTCTTGTCCATCTAGCAATCCTCGCTTGCTCAATTCTACCAAACCAATTTCACTCATATACCCAAGATTAGTAGCATCGGAATTAGATAATGAATTTGAAACTGCAGCAACATTACCTAATATAGTTGTACCTCGCAGATGGTATAGGTCGGCAGTTTTAATGTCAGCTTTAATCACAACAAGAGAGCCCTTGGTTACCTTCAAAATTCCGTCTCCACCGCAATATTTGTACCATTTGCGATCGAGAGTACTTAAAGAGATGAGACTTCTCTTCAAATTTGGAATATGCCACACATCTGACAATGTTCTGACACAGCCACCAAACATCTTGATCTGAATTGTTCCAATACCTGCAACCTTGCATGGCGTATTATCACCCATCAACACAGTACCACCTTGCACAGACTCATAGGTTGCAAACCAATCTCTATTTGGACACATGTGAAAGGTACAAGCAGTATTAAGAATCCACTGGTCACTAGTTTGTACACAATCAGCAAAAGCAACAAGTAATTCTGCACCAGACTTATTATCACTAACAACTGCGGCTTTACCTTCCTCTTCTTTATTACCTTTCAATCAATAACTTATGGTTCTCTTGTCTTTGTTTTGTAGCTTTTAACACTCGGAGATATCATGTCCATCTCTCTTACAGCATTGCATGACTTATATCTGTCTTTGGAATTTGATCTTCCAGGGTAGCTACTTGAACTTTTATCTCTTGATTGATTCTTTCTGTTCTTCTCCTGCTGTCTGCCCTGTACTGTGAAGCCTTCTGTTTGTGAATTTGAACTTTCAGAGGGTACCATTTTTTTCATCTTTTCTTTGGCATGCAAACCTTCATAAACTTCTTTCAAAGTTAAAGTATCACGACTATAAAGAATAGTATCTCTGAAATTTACATATGAGCTAGGCAACGAACACAATAGAATAAGGCCTAAATCCTTCTCATCATGCATTACCTCCATAGACTCAAAGTCAGCAATAATTTCCTTAAAAGTGAAAGAGATGATTCATCACGGACTCATCATCTTACAACTTGTGCAAAAATAACTTTTGCTTCAGGTGCATCTTACTGGTCAGATTCGTTGTCACGCAAATCTGTTCCAGCTTCAACCACAGCTTCGCGGCTGTCTTCTCCTTAAGCACCTTCTGCAAAATATTGTTAGATAAATGAAGATGAATATATGCCATAGCCTTACGATCCCTTTTCTTGTCATCGTTGGACTAATCTTGAGTTCACTTGTCAAATCCAGATAGTGCATCATCGAGGTCTTGCTATACAAGAATGGCTCGCATCTTTATTTGCCATAGTGAGAATCCTTTGTCTCGGTCTAGGAATGGTAGATCATACTTCAAACTTGCCATGGGAATTAATCCTGAATCTCGGGAACTATTCGTGGATAGATGACCTTGCTGTTGCTGCTTGCCTTCTGACGTAGGTCTACTTTTCTCCAGGCCGACGAACTCTCTGGTGGCTGATAGCGGATCGGATCTCCAAAAGCTCTGATACCACTTGTTATGAAAACAGATGCACAACGGAGACACGATTTTTACGTGAAAAACCCTTGCGGGAAAATCCACGGGCGCCGATCGACCGGCAATTATCACTATTGAGGAGTTGATTACAAATGTAGGGGAATAACAATGGAAACGTTTTCCCTTCCCGTACGACTATAAAAGTATATATAGGAGATAAAAGAAAAGACTCCTAATAGAAAACAACTTGAAATTCTACTAAGGAACTAATCCGAATATGTTGTAAGCTTAAATTCGGATCATATATTTAACAATTATTGTGGCAATGGTAAATAAAAGTGAGTTGGTGCGTTTTGGTGATTGAACAAGACGATAGCAAGCCCAAATTATCCACTACTCTCCTTATAAATAGGAAGCAGATAATGCATCATGTGCTCATTCCTGCTTCCAAGCGTCTTTCAAAGAAGGCCAGCCAACACTGGCAGCAGCTTCAAGAGGAGATATATGTGCATATGTTGATACTGTGCCTACCCCAGTTCAGTGACACACCATGCAATAGTCCATATTAATTAGCTACTTTGAGGTATTTATGCCATCTTATTTTCTGAAATATCACTGGCACGATGATATCTCAGAATAACCATAGTAATTTCTGTAGTGCAAATGAGATAGTATGGTCAGGGCTAGGAGGCATCGGAGAACAAAACGGCGTGCTGCTGATACAAGTTACTTGCGGACAACTAACCAGAAGTATGAGGAACCACTTCTGTACCAAGACAGCGTCCATGGATGCTGTCGAAAAGGCGTTTGCATCAGGGCAGGCCATGGGCTTAGGTCGCGTTCGTTCATGTCGGCTCCAGGGTAGTGACGGTGACGGAGGCAGGGTGGAGCACATGCTATGGTGATCGAACAGTGTGCATCACAGCAGGAGTATCACAAGGTCAGGTGCACAGCGGCCTGCATCTTCTAGCTGCCTCTAGCTCTAGGCGTGGTACATGCTGTGGCCTGAGGAGCATGGAAAACCATGCATGTCATCTCCAGTGGTTCGGACAGGTTGGTGGTGTTGAGTTGGCACGAGTTAGCACGACAGGTTTCTTAATTCTTTTTTTTGTTATAAATACAGTACAAGCGTAAGCACTTACCATACACACACTCGCGTTTTCTCAACTAGTTAGTGTGCGTGCATGCATGAATTGTAAGAACATAATTAACCGTGTATATATGTGGCACACATATTCATACTGTCCCATTGTGGCATTGCCAGTCATATATCGAGGAATGTATTTAGATAGTAACCATATGTTGGCTGTGCGATCATGTGTAATAATATGTTGGGAATAGTCTTACATTAAGGGCCTGAATTGTGGGAGGCAGGTGTAGATATAAATCAAGTCATCAAAGTGTTCCAAATGTAGCGCCCAAAGTTAACCCTTCTACATAATTACTAGTGAGTATTTCTCTCGTACCTTTCTTCGTTCATGGTTCGATATTCCGATGTCCTAAGCATAAAGGAACCACACCAATCCATTTCAAATTTGGTCGTTAAACTCTACTGCAATGACGATGTTGTAGGAGAGATCCTGCGGCAAAATAGCTTGATGTCAGAATGATAAAAAGCTTAAGGTACTACTCTGCTACCAGCCCCGAGTAACTCTGCGGAGTCGGTGTATTTTCTTACATGTTGTATAGAAGTCTTCGTTTAAGTACTCCTAGTGGCCATTGCTTCTAGTATGAGTAGTTGTGATGGGTTGTGAGTTTCCGGGAATTGATCAAGACTCTCATATTTATGACACTTTCTATATGGTTGTTGTTTCAAGATTTATTGTCCACTCAACATACTGCAATCACAGTTTTTTTGATCCTCCTCTTGTACGCAATAATACTGGCTGTTTTGTTTTCCTACGAGAAATTTTATTATTGAATACGTAGAATCCGTTGATGATCTTTGCATTGTGGTTGAACCTGATGATATAAATAACATTGCAGCTCACACTTCTATTACTATTATTCTCAGTTGACTCCAAATATAAATTGGGAGCATGGATACCTCAAGCCAACCTGTAGAGTTGGAAGCTTGGAGAGGAGATACATGTACCATCAAAAAGTCAGTGCTAGTGAACTCGTATCTTCTGCAATGCCGTCTGACAATAATTTTCTAGTGCAAATAGTAGGACCATGAGGCATCGGAGAAACCTACATGACAGTACCTGTCAAACTTTCACCGGTGTTGTATCTTCCAACCAAGAGGAACCACTTCCGTACCATTCCACCTGCCCTATGGTATAATGGCAGCGAACAAGTTGGCATATTCAGAGTGATTATGTTGAGGGAGTGGTCACTGGCTAGGGCATCACAACCTGGATGTCCCGTAGCTTATTGTTTAGCATTCTGCATTTTGACATCTCAATCTTGGATAGTTATACACACTACCACAGAAATGCTTATTGGTGCCGGTTTCAAAGGCCACTAGTACAGATCCTTTCATCTCTGACGGGCTCTCACATGTCTGGACTATTGGGCCGTCAGAACGAAGTCATCTCAATCGGACCTAAATTTACACCGTTATAGATGTACTTATACAGTCATACTATAGGCCCAAGTACTTATAGCCCGTCACCGATGACACTCATTTGTGACGGGCATATCTTTAGGCTCGATTGAGATGACCTAGCATATCTCAATCGGGCCCGTCTACAGAGCCGTCACGGATGACTTTTTTAAATATGACAACTTCAAACAATATTTTTAAATACTAAATAATTTCAAATTGAAAAATTATCAACAACAAAGTTGTATAACACATCAAGATCTATAACTTTTACTTTGCTCTTTTTGTTATATAACATTTTTTTGAACAATTTGAATTTGAATTTAAAAGTATGACAACTTTAAATAATATTTTTAAATATTAAATGATTTCAACTGAAAAAGTCAACAACAACAAAGTTGTACAACTCATCAAGATCTATAACTTTTATTTTGGTCATTTTTTTATACAACTTTTTTTTAAACAGTTTGAATTTAAATTTGAAAATATGACAACTTCAAACAATATTTTGAAATACTAAATGATTTCAACTGAAAAAGTCATCAACAACAAAGTTGTATAACTCATCAAGATCTATAACTTTTATGTTTATCATTTCTTCATCCGACAAAGTGATAGTAACATTGTTCACAAAATTTACATATCTGTGTTATAGTTTATAAAACCAGATGAGAGATATGTGAATTTTATAAACAATGTTACTATCACTTTGCCGGATGAAGAAATGACCAAAATAAAAGTTATAGATTTTGATGAGTTATACATCTTTGTTGTTGATGACTTTTTCGGTTGAAATCATTTATTATTTCAAAATGTTGTTTGAAGTTGTCATATTTTCAAATTCAAATTCAAACTGTTAAAAAAAATGTTGTATAGCAAAAAATAAACAAAATAAAAGATATAGATATTGATGAGTTATACAACTTTGTTGTTGATGACTTTTTTAGTTGAAATCATTTATTATTTGAAAATATTGTTTGAAGTTGTCATATTTTTAAATTCAAATTCAAATTGTTCAAAAAAATGTTATATAGCAAAAAGACCAAAGTAAAAGTTATAGATCTTGATGAGTTATACAACTTTGTTGTTGATAATTTTTCAATTTGAAATCATTTACTACCTGAAAAATATTTGAATTTCTTATATTTTAAAATTCAAATTTTATATTGTTAAATATGTGATCAAAAGGGATGTTATATGAATGTGGTTGTGTTAAATATATTGATAGTTGTATATGTGAATGAATGTATATGAATTGGGGATGCTAGGGTGTGACATCGTGGTCCATGGGTTAATAGGATTAATAGAATACTTATACCAACAAACTACAATTTCTTTCTTCAAAGCCAATCTTCAAAGAACTATGAGGTTAATTGTGCTGGCCCTTGAATGAGGGCGAAGGCCAGAGGCTAACCCAAAAAACAAAATTTATTTTTTTATTATACTCATCTCTAACGGGCTTTAATCTAGGCTCGTCAGAGATGAGAGTCATCCATGACGGGCTCAAAATATGGCCCGATTGAGATGGCTTTAAAGCCCAATACGGATGACTGTCATCTTTAACGGGCCTAGATTAAAGCCCGTCAGAGATAAGAGTCATCTGTGACGGGCATATGCCCGATTGAGATATTTTCTCACATCACTAACCTTTGGTCAGTGACGGGAGCTCTGCTCGATAGAGATGGTGCTTTAAGCCCGTTAGAGATAACTGAACCTGTTCTAGTAGGCCCTATAGGTGCCGGTTTTGGTCCCGGCACCAATTGGTCGGCACCTATGCCTCCCGGGCATAGGTGCCGGATCTAGAACCGGCACCTATTGTTTTGAACAAATCAAAAAAAAAGAAAAAAATCCCGAATTCTCACCGCCGGCCGGCCGCCACCTCGCCCGGTTCGCCACCACCAGGTCCGCCTCTGCGCCGGCCATCTACACCGCCGCCGCCGCCACCAGGTCCGCCTCTGCGCCGGCCATCCACCGTCGCCGCCGCCGCCACCAGGTCCGCCCGCTTCCTCCGGCGTAGAGCCTCCTCCGCCGCCTTCGCCGCTGGACTCCCCAGATCTGGAGAGGGACGGCCGGGAGAGAGAGGGGGCTGGCCGGCGAGCCTCCTCCTTCGCCTCCACCGCCATTGCTGCCACCAAGTCTGCCTCAACACCTCAGCGAGCGACGGAGACGGCAGCGCCACGCCGCGCCGTGCTCCTCCTTACCGTCCAGGGCCGTCGGGAGAGAGAGGGGCTGGCTCCGCCGCCTCTACACCACTATCGTCGCCACTGCCACCTCGCCCGGCTCCACACCCAGACGGGCCAGCCGCCGCGTCCTCCGTCGGCCGCCGCCGCTCCTGCGTCATCCGCCGGCGCTCCACCAGATCTAGAGGCAAAGGGAGAGGAGGGGCGAGAGAGAGAGCTGATGCCGCCGCGGCCAATCTGGTGGAGCGCTGAGAGAGAGAGAGAGAGAGAGAGCTGATGAATGGATGCGCCGTGGATCGGCCGATCGGATAAGGATCCTTATCCAATCGACGCGACACTGTGCGACCGGCCTGGTTTTTCTAATAGGTGTCGGTTTTTTTTGAACCGACACCTATATTTATATTATAGGTGTCGGTTCTATTAAAAAACCGGCACCTATACTATAGGTGCCGGTTTTTTAATAGAACCGACACCTATAATATAAATATAGGTGCCGGTTCTATTAAAAAAACCGACACCTATAGTATAGGTGTCGGTTTTTCTTTAGAACCGACACCTATATTGCTTAAAGGTATCGGTTTTATATTTTTTTATCGTGGAGAGATGAAAAAAGGCTTATAGGTGCCGGTTTTAAATGTACCGGCACCTATAAGGTCGATCCCTATAAGGGTTTTTGTAGTAGTGGCAAGTTGTAACCCCCCAAAACCACCCGACACACATCAAAAGATTAGGAAAGTACAGACATACATTGATTATGCATATTGGTTGATGACGCAGTAATTAAAACTATGTCTCCAAGTACATGTCTTTTGTATATAAGGATTTTTCATCTTAAAATTTTTATCTTTTGCTGATCATCTCTCTATATTCAGTACAAAATTAAACTACTGGTGTGCATATATTGTAGTTCAACCCAATCAAACGAATCACTCAGCTGACAGATCGATCCTGTCAGAAAATGGGAGCCTTGTTGCAATGTTTAGTGCATTCAGATGAAATCTCTTTGGTGCCATGTCACTGCTACTAGAAAACATCCTATAGGTGTCGGTTGGGAAACTTATATTGGTGTCAGTTTTCCAACCGGCATCCCAAAACGGCACTTACGAGGAGAAGTGATAGGCGCCGGTTTAGAAACCGAAACCTATAAGGTCCCATGAATAAAAAAAAATTCAGCTTGATGCATCGGCTCAAAGCTCTCCATCATTTCTCATGGCATCCCATTCAAGAACACATTCATCATCCAAACAGGCACAGATTGAATACCACCATTTAATAACAACAACATAGAGACTCGAGATTGAAAGATATTCAAGAACATCAAAGAACAAATGTTAAAGGAAAAGAACAACACCACTACCGTCATCGCCGTCGCTCGCTGTCACAGTGCACGGATGTCGTGGTGACCGGATCTGAAACCCCCGAGACGGAGGGAGGAAGGGAGAGAGGCACCAACTGCGGCGGAGGCTGCCCCTGAGCCGCTCGCCGCCCTCCGCGCGCCGCCGTGGGGAGGTCGCGCCTCTCGACACGATGGAGGCTGCCCGTCAACCGGCCGCGCTCTGCCGTGGGGCAGGCCGCGCCCCTCAACGCAGCGGAGGCCGCCCGTCATCCTCCGCGTGCCACCGTGGGGAAGGCCGCGCCCCTCGACGCGACCAGGGCCGGCCCTGACGAGGGGTGAGCGGTGCAACTGGTCTTGGCCTCCAAATTGTAGGGGCCCCACCCCGGCGACGCAGCCGCTGCGCGGTGGCCGAACAGGAGGCAGCAAGGCACAGTAGCGTCGTAGTGATCTCTAAGCCATCAACGTTCCCAGTTCCTACATACGTGTACGCGATTCACGAGATCAACGCCGCCCGCCGAGAGCGTCATTACATCCTCTGGATCGACGCTCCGTCGCTACTTAGGCTACCACTAGCCGCCGTCGAGGTCGATCGCCGGTCGTTCATCTGATCATCCAGTCCCATCCGTTCCCCACCCAGTGTCCCATTGATCAATTCACTGCTATCGCATCGGTGCATCCGCGCGCCTGCCGCCTCGCCGAGTTATCGTCGGCTGCCGCCAACCGCACGAGCTCATTTCTAAAATTGCAACTGCTAATCTGTACTGAAGCCTGACGATCAAGAGGAGGGGAGCGCAGCAACACCACCATGCATGTTGCCATCGCCAATTGATTTATTGAAATGCCAATTTCTATCTGTTGCCATCGGCACGACTGCACTGCAGCTTGCTATGGTAGGTTTATGTCTCTTGTTAGTTGTTCAGATAATCAGAGTTCAGATGTTAAGCTTGGAGTTGGACAAAGCTGTGCTAGTGTGTCTGTTGCCGACTCACTTGATGTGCGCATGCGGCCATCCATGATCAACAAACTAGTAAGATTTTAAATTTTGATTTATAGCGTAATTTATAGAGTTAAACCACTACTAATAATATTAATTTTGCAATTATCAGCCCATGTCATAGAGAAAAAAATATTGGATATATATGGAATTGATACCAATATCACGTCAATGACTTCGCATCGGTGTCCGAAGAAAAAATTTAAGGTAATATACCTGATGTTTTTTATATTTGTTATTTCTGAAACCAATTTAAGTGTTTATCGGTAATAACTCATATATATATAACTATCCATTTATCGATATTTAGATAGTACATTAAAGACCTCTATGTTTTGTTTCGCAAGAGGACCGGCCCTGAACGCGACGGAGGCCGCACGTCGTCCACTGGCCGCCTGCGCCGTCTGGATGGATCCAGAAAAGTAGAGAAGAGAAGCGAAGAGAATGGGGGAGAGAAGAGGATGACCACACTTAAAAAACGATCACCTGCTACTGAAAATATTTTCGTCGGTGGCATTCGGCTTGGCTCGTTGCATAAGAAAAACCGACACCCATCTCCCGCATATAGGTGATAATGACTCATATGTAGGTATCGGTTTTTTAAAAAACCGATATCAATATTATAGGTGTCGGTTTTTTAAAAGAACTGGCACCTATAATATAAGTATATGTATCGGATTTTTTAAAAAATTGATATCTATACTATAGGTGTCGGTTTTATCTATATTTTTTGTTTTATGAAGATGAAAAACGGTAAATAAGTGTCGATACCTATGAGGTGTTTTGTAGTGGTGCACATATCTTGACACTGTCATTGTGCAGTGCAGTTTTGGCCTAGGATTGGCCTCACGTGATGGCATCAGGCGCTCAGTTGGCTTGGAATGGTACATGTTGCTGGGGCAATCTTGATGGCGGTAGAGACCGAAGAGGATGTGGTGATGGTTCCAATGTCAAAGGCTTGGCACAGCCATGCTGGATGTTCGCTTGCTGCGGTGACACAAGAAAATTTGTTATACATTGTTAAACATGATGGTTTGTTTCTATAACTTTATTTTATGATAATGTTGCTTCAATTTTCTAGATAATAATGGATGCTTGTTTCGTGCCTTCAATTTTCTGAGGGAGTGTTGAGAGCACCAATTTGACATGCCTCAAGTAGTTCATTGTTTAGCAACTTCGAGTCTAATTTATTAAATCTATATACTCTTCACACCTAATACCATAGGGGATTACTCTACACATTCTAATTACTCTTCATTTGTATTCCGCTGCTTATGCTGATAATTTGATAATATGGTGTTTTTCTCTGGAGTACTATGCACCTAAAATGTGTTCCTTGTCTTGGTAGGCTCAAATCAGTATCTATTTTGGCACATAGCTATAAGAGATTATGTACCTGATCCGCAGTTGCACTGAGAGTGGAGGTATGGTCAACTGTGAGCGTGGCAACCAAATATGGCATAAATTAAGGGGAAATCAGCAGCATGCTGAGCTAGTCACTCCTCAAACGTCCAGTAGACCATTATACATGACACTCTGCAGGTTACGCCATAATTTCAGATCTATATATGCCAATTAAGTCTATTGGTATGGGGTTTTGATCTATGCTATATGGGATTGTACAGATGACACACGCTCTAAATTCCTACAATTCACTGCTAGGGATAGTCACTTTACTCTCAGTTAGCAACCCTTTGTAGTCCCGGTTGCACAATCAGAACGAACAGTGAGAGACTAAAGATGGGTTTTTTTAGTCCCGGTTGTATAAAACGGAACTAAAAATCATTTTTAGTATCAGTTGGTAACATCAACCAATACTAAAGATATTTTTTTTGCTTTTTTCAATGTTTTTTATTGCTTGCTGTTTTTTTATATATATGTATATGTATGTATAAATACATACATATGTATATATATATATATATAAGTATATATATATATACATGCATATATATGTCTTTATATATGTATATATATGAATATAAGTAAATACATACACATATGATTAATATATATTTGTATATAGCATCACCTATATATAATTGCTGTATATATTTGTCGATGATGTAGATCACAACTATGGTATTTGTAGAGTACGGGATCATTGGTACAAGGATCTACATGAAACGAGTTCAAGCACATAAAAGACAAGGATTATAATGGTTTAGACCCCTCGAAAGGTAATAACCCTGCTTCAGTTTATATGAAATTATGATGAAAATCACAAAGATTACAATAAAGAACAACAGAAATGTAAAGTAACGACAAGATCTTTATCGAGATCGACTCGACGAGATCTAGGCGACGAGTTGTCTTCAAGTCCTCCAGATTGCCTCTGCTAAGATGGTGCCTTGCACTATGATTCGATGATCCCGTACCCTCTAAGGTGCTTTATATTTATACCGCAGACTGCCTTAACCTCTAAGTAGGACTCGGAGAGTACTTTTAACCCACGAGATCACAGAGATTGTACCTTCCTCGAATAGGACTCTAACACCTTCTATTCGGGATACAATTTCCTTATTTGTTAGCCGAATTCCATAATGTTAAAGTAAACCTTCCCGTATACAAAGGATATGTCATATTCATATACTTCATGACCTCAAGGATAGAAGGTATGCCTTATCCGTAACCCTGACAATATTACTTATGTACAATGAGAATTAAATACATTTTTCATATATGTACAATCATTGTTAATTTCTAATATTCTATCATATATTACAAAATCTAAGAGGTGAACTCTTCATGACGAGGAATAGGTTGCTCATTATAGTGGAATACTCCAGACGGATTAACAATCTCGTCCATAATAAATCCCATCAGTTGTTCTTGAACATCCTTTATGTAATCCGTCGGGGAGAGTTGGTCCTTCATCCAAATAACCTATCGTTTTCAAAAAAATGAGATATTAATATATTAAATCAATGAGAAAAGTATAAATAATTCTAGAATGGTGTTTACGTACTTCGATATTCTTATCAGTGTTAATGCCTTGTGCTACGCAGTAAATAAAATCACAAACATAGTAGGAGCACAAGTTGGTCCCCTGTTCCTGTTGTAAGCACTAAAGGAGAAACGATCTGATGAAATATTTCTATTGTAGAATAAATGAGATATATAATTTTGGACCTCGTACGTACCAGAAAGTTCATCCTCACAGCCAATTCTTCCTTGAATTCCCCGTAGACGTTTGTGCGGAATTTTGCACATGCCCTGCAGTTGCAAACTATAATTAATAATGTTTTGATCCACATAGTAGCGATAGCAGCAATCATAATGACAGTACCAGTGACATTACCCGTTAAGCATGTTAATGATTTTTTTGAAAGTATCCTTTGGTTTTCACATGGAGTCGAAGACATGAATCTTGCTTCTGGACATGTCTATGACAAAAAGGACCCAGTAAAATCTGCAAATTAAGTGAAATATGAATATGAGAAGGAAATTAGTATAAAAGGCAGTAAAACTCACTTTATGTTGTAAGGCAAGAGTATGAACTGCTTAAAATTTTGCTGCACCAGAAATTTGTAAATGCTTTTCTCGGTTTCGTCTGACCAGTCATCTACAGTCTTTTCATTGATTATGTAGGGGTCCATGAAACCACACTTGAAGTATCCACACCTACGATAATTTTGAATCTCCATTCTACAATGAAAAAAAGATGTTAAATCTTCGATGGTACATACCACGGGCTAATGAACAAAATAAAATTAAACGACACATATAGAACCAACAAGCGAGTAGAGAGATGTCAAGGGCGTCTTGATGGTATATGTCATAGACATCCTTGAAGTTGATCCACATATCGTACATCCCATGGAAGAAATCTTCATCTTTAATCCTTGCCGCGAACATAATCCTACCTTGAGCTGACTTATCCATGTATCATTGATGGAATCGGTACATCTGTGTAGGTAGGTTCTTGACCAGCTCTAGCTTGACAAGTGGTGCGTCGATTGCGTATGGGTGTTTTAGATCTTCTTCTGTGGTGTTCTTGATAGGGGCTATCCCCAGCAGTTGCTCATTGCTAAGATGTGTATCCGCCATTAATTCTTGTAGAGTAATCTCAAGGTTCGATGGCATCAGATCAACCGCTTGTTTTTCTTGCATTCCAAGCTGGTGGACAGCCTTTGTCTTTCTTGTGCTTTTCCCGTAAGACTTGCGTATTGAGCGGTCGTAGTCTGATACTAAGGTCTTTCTCGTGGGTTTGCTCATCTTCTGAAAAAAGACCTTAGTTGCCGGGTCTATTGGAGTCTTCTTCTATGGACTCTGTGGCTTGTAGTGCTCCTTCACTTACCTTTTCACTTCTTGGTTAGTATCCTCGTCAATCCTATCATACGGTCTTTTCTTGAGAGTGGCTTTCTTTGGCTCATTGAGTCTTGGCTTCTTTGCTTGAGTGGATTTCGACAGCATGAAACGAGGTGGACAAGACCGTTGTTGCCTGCTACTTGTAGCTGGTTGCGGCAGTGAAGACGAAGGAGACTGTGCAGACCGAGGTTGCGATGAAGACGGATGCGACAGTGGAGACCGAGGTTGTGGATGAGACAGTGGAGACAGTGGAGACCGAGGATTGTCAGGCTGCGGTGGTGGAGATATAGGAATGGACGTCGCTGTTCACCCGAGAAGCACGATGTAGCGCTTGCACCATAGTATGATGGCATGGACTGTCTTTCCTAGTTTCGTCTCCCCATCTCCTCCAAGGATTTCCAGCTTGAGAGGTCAAATCCTGAGCAGACCCACTCCACCTCGACCTTTGAGTATCGAGGTGGAATCAGCCTACAATGGTTCATCGCGTCTTGCTGGACTTGTATGGCCATGCCCTCTGCTGCCTTCACCAGAAACGAGGTTAGTTAGTAACATATGCACCAATTTTTGCATGCTATAAAGCAGAATGTGCAAACTACGAGCATACCTTGATTGATAGATTGTTGAAGGGAATATGTAGCTCACATGGTATCCGTTGCATGATTTCATGAATAGGGTATGGTGGTTCGTCAATAGCTGGCCCTACTGCAGCTTCATTGGTCTGATCTCCTACTTGCACTGTAGAAGCGCAGCTGCTTCGATTGCCTGAGGGGCTAACCATGACGGAAGGAACAAACAGTTGGGTCTGCTGGCTCCACTCACTTAATCGTATATCCATCTGTCTTGCCACCTCCTCTTGCAATCTTTGGTCATAGTTCGTGACCTTCAATTCTAGATCAGTCAACTTCGCATCCTGATCTTTCTTGCTTCTCATGCGACTCCGATACGTGTGGATGTCATCTTGAAACCCATACTTCCATGCAACCACGCCTTTTTCACGCGTTCGTCCTAGGTGCTTGGGATTCTGTAGTGCCAGCGTAAGCTTGTCTTTCTCACTGTTGAGCTAGAATCTTCCCTGAGCAGAGGCCTCTAGGGCATCCACGAGACGGTGAATTGCTTGGCGTATGTCATTGCTAAAGATCAGGGAACCATCAGGAGCATTTAATGTTCCCCTATGAGTATAGTACCAATGTTTTGATCGTTCAGGCCAATCAACTTTTGCCAGAACGATACATCTTGCGGCTAAAGCATCTTCATTTTTTGCCACTTGGGCACTACCTTCTTATAGCCGCTCGACCCTAGCTAGTGAAAATACTTTTTCTTATAGGCATTAGCTTTGTTCTTCACTATCTTGGCTTGCCCTTCCACTCCTGTCTTGTAGGCCACAAATGCATCCTAATGATCCCTCAGTTTGGGGAATTTGTTAAAATCCGGTGTCAGATCCTTTAGGATATATTTGTTGTACAAATCATTCTTGAAGCACTGAAATTGTTGGGCCATCTTTTTGAGAGTCCAATCCTTCACTTTAGTATGTTTTGCCTAAGGGACCATGAAGATCACGAGCATGGTGATCCACAACATGTCCTTCTCTTTGTTTGGAAGATATGTTTCTTCCACTTCGCCACATGACCTTGTTTTGCGCCAATTCTGTATGCTAATGGGCATGTGATCCCTCAAGACCCAACCGCTGTGTGACACAAATTTCCTTGCTGCATCTTCGAGGGCAACTGGTTCACCATCGGCTTTCACTGCAGTTATAATGTGTCTTCCCTCCATCTTCTTTGTGAGACCTCGTTGTTCGCGTGCCCTCTTGGAACCAACGTTTGATCGTTTGTCCTGTTGCTCATCCTCGTTTGTCTTGTTACTCATCCTCGTTCCCCTTCTCATTCCCCTCCTCTTGCTCCTCATTCAAGTATTACCTTGGGTCCTCATTTTCCTCCTCGTCCGCTCAGTATTGGCTGCTGCCCTCATTGATCGTGTCCAAGAGGAACTGTTTGTCATCGCGGTCTGCCATATGTTCCTAACATTAAATAATACAAAAAAATATAAATTACTACAAAAGGTGCATGCTGTATTGTTATATCTACATTGTCGACAAATATGCATACATCCTCGGGTTTATAATACTTGCTGCTTTGGACAAGACCTAAGTCAAATTTACTTATGCTTGACTATGAAGAACATCTAAATTTCACTTACTTAAGAAATATGCAACTATATAGTAATCATAATTAATACATAAATAATGATTAATTTACTAATTTATTAGTGACTTATGTACGTTCGAACAAATATGCATTACATAAGCAATAGTTAATTGAACTAGGTATGTACAACAAGAGTGGCATATAATTAGAATTAACATGTCATATCTAATTGTATAGTTCGTATAACTTGCCCTAGCATTGCTTGGAGACCTTCGGAGCACGTAATTCAGTTTGAGAGTCGCCCGCGTCCAGTCCTATTAACATCAAAATTTGGTAAAGATATGCCAATGATAGAGTAAGATAAGATAATTTTCAAAAACAGATAGCGCATCGGCTGGGAGCTATATCAGCCGATATGGAATCAGACTCGATCAATTGATATGGGTAATTTGAATCGGACTCAGTCAGTCGATACAGGTAACCTGAGTTTGTGTCTGGTTCAGAGAAGAGCTTGAAGATATTGCCAAATAGGAATTGAGTCCAGAAGAGGCAATTGTATCTGTTAATTAGGATTAAGAGTTAGTTATTTCTTTTTAATAATTTTGTGGCAAGTGTCCGCCTAGGACTTGTTTGTTTAGGCAAGTTTTGAGTAGTGTCCGATATGGACAAGATCTGTAAGTTTGGGTATAAATATATGCTCAGAGTCTTGTAAGAAAAACAACAATTGTTCAATACACTCTCGACGCATCGCCACAATTTTCTTTTTACTTTCGACGAGTTCTTGTTTTGAGTTGGATTGCATCGGTTTCGATCTCCAATAAGAGGTATGGCTCGCTAATTATCATATAACTTAGCTAATCTAAATTGATGGCTTGATTTACTTGTATCGGCCAAGCCTTACCTAAGGTTTCGTTGGTATTGGCTAAATTGTTTCATTGGCTTTATTAGCTAAGGTAACCACCAACTTGAAAATCAATCAGAAGCTTGATTGTTTATGTTCTATGCTTCTTTTCATACTTTGTACTGCATCAGCCCTAGTCATGCTTAGAATCATAGAAACTAACCTATTTCCTGATTGCAAATAAGGGTAGCATTGGGGTTTCAACCGATCTTACCTGTTATAATTGTTTTGCATTTGTTTAAATTTCTTTAATCATACTTTTTATGTTATATCTGCTCCTTATACAAGGATATCATACTATTTACATATAAAAAGTCTGTTCTTGACATATTTACTTAGATTGATATTCTTGTATAAGGCTGTATCGGAGTATTAACCGATACGGTATCTGTATTAACCTAAGCTCAGTGTCATCGGCTATGATTTGATCAGATATATTCTTTTCCTATAGACTACATGTTCGATTACATCTACAGCCGATGGAACATGTTTTACGCTTGCTTAATCTTATTCATCTTACATCTTACAGCTGATTCAGTCAGATCGCATCCGCTAGGTTTATACAATACGTCATCAGCTCATCGACTGATCAGCTATCGTAAATTTCACTGGTTTTATTGTATATCTTGTTGGTTGCAGGATCAAACCAACTGGCATGCCCTGAACCCGAACGCAACATTAGGACCTGCACTGGAGCTAAGCAGAACTCCCAAGCCGCCATGTTTTCGCATCAACAAGTCCTGACAAGGAAATAATCATTAGTTAATTAAAACATGTACATTGAATTGAACAACTAAAACATAACACAAATTGTAAATATATTTTTCATGTATTATCTATATTTTAATTAGTTTAAGAAGTTTTCTAAAATTCTAACCATATTTTTAATGTGCTCTTCTTATTTTCTAACTATTCTAATGATTTTAAAAAAGACTTAATCGGAGTCATGGTTAATTCTATATAAATTCTATATTATTCTAAAAATTGTAAATATATTTTTCACGTATTATTTATATTTTAATTATTATTACATGATTTTTTAAAATTTTAAACATATTTGTAATGTGTTATTCTTATTTTTAATGTATTCTTTTATTTTTTAATTTTTTAATGTACTATTTTTATTTTGTAATGTATTACTTTTATTTATAATTTTTATTAAGTTTATAATGTGTTTTAAATTTATATTTTTTCTTTTTATTTGTTAAAAATCGAGAAGGGCCTCATAGGTGGGCCCGGCCTATCAACCCTCCCCACATACGGTCGAGTCCACCGTGTGCCGGCTTGTTCGTGGGCCGGCCGGCGGCGGCGTCGACGGCATTGGTAAGGTCGTGCTCAGCGGCGGCGGCATCAAACTCTGACGATAGCACTCCAGCGACGACAACGCGACAGCAGCTGGGGAGATGGGATGAGGGAGCACCGGGGCTAAACCTAGGCGCGGCGGACGCGGTGGAGTCGACGGAGGATCAGCGGTGGTGACGGCGGTAGAGTCGATGGAGACGACGGCGCGACGACCACGAGTGCTCAGAGCGAGATCGATCAATGAAAACTGCTAAGTGCGAGATCGGTGCGAGATCGCCATACATATATTCCCATTTTTAATCCCGGTTGGTGTTACAAAATGAGACTAAAAATATCTTTAGTCCCGGTTGGTATTACTCATCAAGAATAAACATACTTTCCCACTATTTCCAAAATTTTTTTTGCTCCTGGCTGTGGATAAGAACGAGGACTAGAAATAATTGGAATACATTAAGGAGAATATATATTTAAAAATAGGTTAAAAATTGTAACAAAATTATAAAATTACATATAATTAACCCAGGCACGATTAAGTGCATAAAAATAAATAAAAATCATAAAAATAATGAGAATACAGTTTTTAAATGTTAGAAATGTAATAAAATTTTAAAAATTATATATAATTAACACATGCACGATTAAGTGCATTAAAATAATAAAAAATTATAAAAGTAATGAGAATACATTTAAAATAGGTTGGAATTGTAATAAAATTTTCAAAATCATATATAATTAACCTAGGCCCGATTAAGTGACTTAAAAATAATGAAAAATCATAAAAGTAACGAGAATACATTTAAAATAGGTTAGAATTGTAATAAAATTTTAAAAATCATATATAATAAACCTAGTCCCGATTAAGTGTTTTAAAAATAATAAAAAAATCATAAAAATAATGAGAATACATTTAAAATATGTTAGAATTGTAATAAAATTTTGAAAATCATATATAATTAACCTAGGCCCGATTAAGTGCCTTAAAAATAATAAAAAATGATAAAAGTAATGAGAATACATTTAAAATAGGTTAGAATTGTAATAAAATTTTAAGAATCATATATAATTAACCTAGGCCCGATTAAGTGTATTAAAAATAATAAAAAATTATAAAAGTAATGAGAATATATTTAAAATAAGTTAGAATTGTAGTAAAATTTTAAAAATCATATATAATTAACCTAAGCCCGATTAAGTACATTAAAAATAATAAAAAATCATAAAAGTAATGAGAATACATTTAAAATAGGTTAGAATTGTTATAAAATTTTAAAAATTATATATAATTAACCTAGGCCCGATTAAGTGCATTAATAAATCCGTGCGTTTGCTATGGAGGTCACTTCTGTGCACTTATGTTTTTCCAAACTTTCAACCAAAATACTTCTTTCATTGCCAAAAATAGAAAATCAAATTAATTTACATCGTTCATACACCAAGTATATATAATTTAATTACAACGTCCATACACCAAGGTAGTACAAACAAATTAAATCGTCCGTACAATCAATCTCATAATGTGATGGTTGACGCAACATACTTTCTCCTTACGAATGTTCCTTCGGTATGATCATTGTATAAGGGGTGTCCTCATTTGATAGGAGGATGCTTGGGTCAACCGTCACTGCGAATGGAGATTGCCCGTCAAACTGATCGTAATCATCATCAGTCTTATCCTCGACTCTGACGATTTTTTTTCCTGGGAGAACCATGTGGCGCTTTCGCTCGTCAGGCCCTTTTCCCTTCTTTGGTTTGCGAGACATGTCCTTCACATAGAAAACTTGCATTACATCATTGGCTAGGATGAATGATTCGTCTGAGTTTCTAACCTTGTTAAGGTCAACTGTTGTCATCCCACAATCATCAATTATTACACCTCCACTAGTCAGCCTAACCCATTGGCACCGAAACAGAGTTCCCATATATCGTCGATGCCACCGTAATACGTGCTAGTTGTCCCATCGTATCTCATGGCATCGATACGAATAACACTATTTTGGTTCGTGCTCATTTTGTCTTGGACTCTTCTGTAAAATGTATACCCATTGTTCTCGTATCCTTGAAATGTCAAGATTCAGCAAGATGGGGCCCTCACCAACAAGGCTAGTTGTTGGTCAATCGTCTCGTTACCCATGAGATGTTGTCACAACTGAGCGGGGAAAGTATCAATGGGATGACATGTAATCCAGACATCGGACTTACCGATGTTTTTGGAGCGAACAATCGCCATGTGCTCCTTGATGTAAGGAGCCACCTACGAAGATTGTTGCAAAACCGTGAAATGTACTTTATGAAATAAATCATTGTCTGTAGTTATTATTTCTTTCTTTCCAAGAGTCTCCTTTTCCCATAGTCTTCCCTCATGGCTTGATTCGGGGATCCCGATTGGACGAAGGTTTTCAATAAATTCTACGCAAAACTCAATGACCTCCTCTATTCCATACCCCTTGGCGATGCTTGCTTCCGAACAAGAACGTTTACGAACGTATTTCTTCAGAACGCTCATGTACCTCTCGAAAGAGAACATGTTGTGTAGGTACACAGGACCGAGAATACCAATCTCTTTGAGAAGGTGAAATACAATATGCGTCATTATATTGAAGAAGGATGGTGAAAAGATCATCTCAAAGCTGATAAGACATTGCACCACATCATTTTGTAGGGCTGTTAATCTGTCTGGATCGACGACCTTCTGCGAAATTGCGTTCAGGAAAGCACAAAGCTTTATTATTGTTGTCCGGATATTATCAGGAAGGATACCCCGAATTATAAAAGGAAGCAGCTGTGTCATCAACATTTGGCAGTCATGAGACTTTAGATTTGTGAACTTCTTCTCTTTCATGCTAATTATTTTCTTCATATTCGACGAGTATCCAGATGGTACCTTGATGTTGTCCAAGCATTCAAACATACTTTCCTTCTCTGCCTTGGTCAGAGTGTAACTGGCTGGTCTTAAGTAATGGTTTCCTTTCTCCTTCGGTTTCGGATGAAGGCCGTCACGTTGTTTCATATGTTTCAGATCATGACGTGCTTCAAGTGTATGTTCCGTCTTCCCATATACACCTAGGAAGCTCAGCAGGTTGACGCAAAAGTTCTTAGTGAGGTGCATAACGTCGATTGCGTGGTGGACCTCTAAGACTTCCCCATAAGGTAACTCCTAAAAAATAGACTTCTTCCACATCGCCACGTGACCATCTTCACTTACTATAGGTTGGCTGCCAGGTCTCTTTCGAAATACTAATTTTAGATCTTTCACCATAGCAAACATAATTTTTTCGTTACGATGTTTAGGCTTAGTACGATGGTCTGTCTTTTGTTCAAAATGTTTGTCTTTCTTTTGTATAGGGTGGCTTGCAACAAGAAATTGACGATGGCCCATGTACACAACCTTCGTACAATGTTTCAAATACGTACTATTAGTTTCATCCATACAATGGGTGCAGGCCCTATACTCCTTGTTTGATTGCCCCGACAGGTTGCTAAGTGCAGACCAATCATTAATGATTACAAACAGCAATGCTCGTAGGTTATATTGCTCATGTTTCTCCTCATCCCACACAAGGACATCTTCTTCTTCCACAACAATTGCAGATCTTCAGCCAATGGTCTTAAATACACATCAATGTTATTACCAGGTTACTTTGGGCCTTGAATAATAATCAGCATCATGATGTTTTTTCGCTTCATGCAGAACCAAGGGGGAAGGTCGTAGAAACATAGGGTCACAGGCCAAGTGCTATGACTGGTGCTCATCTCTTCAAATGGATTCATGTCATCCTTACTTAAACAAAACCTTATGTTCCTTGCATCATTTTTGAAGTCTTCAAATGTTCTCTTGATGTTTCGCCACTGCGACTCGTCAGTGGGGTGTCTCAACATCCCGTCTTGTTTACTTTCTTCTGCGTGCTAGCGTATCATTCTAGCATGAGCTTTGTTCCTGAACAAACGCCTTAGTCATGGTATTATAGGGAAATACCATATCACCTTAGCAGAAACTCTCTTCTTCGAAGGCTGTCCGTTAACATCACCGGGGTCATCTCGTCTAATCTTGTATCATGATGCCATACAAACCAGGCATGCTTCCAGGTTCTCGTACTACACACCGCGATAGAGGATACAATCGTTCGGACATGTGTGTATCTGTGAGCCCCCGGTTTTGTATACCGGGAACCCCATGTGTATTACAATACCATTCCCTGGATCAGTAGATGGTATACACATGGCACAGTTGTATATCTCAAGCTGACATCGTCTTCAACCTTAATCCTTATAATCCGTATAGGAGTATTTGAAATTAAAGTGGTGAGTAGAGGTTGGAAAAAATGCATTTTCAAAAATTCTCGAGAAAGGGGAGTAGTAAGAACCCATGACTTTATCAAAATAGTTTTTGCAAATAGATGGCTTGAGGGTAATGGGTGCACTAAACCAGTCCTAGGTCTTAAGGGTGGTTACAAGGGTCCTTAGGTCCTGCAGTCGTCTTGCTCTGATACCAACCCTGTGAGCCCCCGGTTTTGTATACCGGGAACCCCATGTGTATTACAATACCATTCCCTGGATCAGTAGATGGTACACACATGGCACAGTTGTATATCTCAAGCTGACATCGTCTTACAGGTCTTACAATATATTAATAATACAAGGGTAGCCCAAATGGAACCCGAATAGACCAAGCATGGTCGACAGCAACACAAAGTACCAAAACAACTAAATGAAGTAGCGGAAGCGAAGCAGCGGCGGTCCATCTTATCCCACACGCATCGACTGGTGACCCTAGGTCCCTATTCCACCGTCCTCGGTAACTCCTTGCCAGCATAGCACACGTACAGGTCGACACCAACACCTTTCTAAAAGATGTAAATAAGCAAGAGTGAGTACCAACCGTACTCAGTTTGGGGGTGGTGGCGCGTGCTTGTTGCGGACGAGTATGCCGACCACCTATGTGAGGCGGTGTTCCTCCTCATAGTGTTGGCGCCCATCGTCTTCATTTCCGTTCTGAAGGCGATGTTAGAGTAGGTAGTTGACGACATGGTTGCCAAACCTTGGCATGTATCCCCTATGTATCGATCTTCATAGTCCATCTCTTTAATCTTTGGCCTTTCGTGTCATTAGTATGGTTGTCTCTAGTTTGTACTTGTGCCTGACTTGGCTTATCCGTTGATGAGGCTTGATTACTAACGGCATTATGGGTTTTCCGAACAGGTTCATGCCTGTTTTAACTTTGGGTATCTAGGGGTTGCTTTCTCATTAGACGAGATTATCGTTCAATCTTGAAATAGTTCAATCCGTCGGATGGCTTTCTATGGAAAGGGCAGGTCAGCCTAAGTGTGGACACAGACGACCCTTTCCTGAACAATGGATTCATGGCAGGCAAAAGGTTGTGTTACCCTTCATCCAATTTCTCCTTTGAACGAGATAAAAGGGGAATACATCCTTAGTGAGGAAAAGGGAGAGTTGCTACTACTGGATAAGACATTTCCCAACAAGGGTCTACACACATAGCTTGCTCATGGTGACGGTGGAGGCGAGAGTGGATCGAACTCCAGCGGAGGCTTCCTGCGAATCCTGGTCAACTTGTGGCCTTGGATGCGGCGAACTATCTCGGATGCTTGCAAGAGTTGTATGGTAGTGCACTCCAGAGATAAGCGCTGGTAGCGGGCTTCTAGATCGGCATACCGATCTCGAAGTTCATCCAGTTCTTCGAGGGCCTGCTCATAGGCG
Source organism: Oryza officinalis (assembly GCA_008326285.1). Classification (NCBI taxonomy): domain Eukaryota; kingdom Viridiplantae; phylum Streptophyta; class Magnoliopsida; order Poales; family Poaceae; genus Oryza; species Oryza officinalis. The sequence continues at coordinate 13,382,548 of BDMV01000006.1, read as the reverse complement.
TTCTCAGTGGTGCAGGCTAGCTTGGAGAGGAGAGTGCACCTGCTCCCTTCGAGTTGTCCAGTCGAGCGGAGGCGGCACCGGTTGTCGTCTTCTTCGCGATAGGGGTGGAGACCAAAGCTGTCGGCTACACCCAAGGGGACGCAAATCTTGCAAAGCCGTAGGAGGGCCTCACGAAACACATCCTTGATGGCAGCTTCAGAGGTGATTCGAGGATGGCGAGTCTGGAAAGCGACCACTTCATCTCCTTGGAAGTGGAGGAAGACTTTCACCTTCCAGCTCTTCTGGGATCCCTGGACGATTTGCTCGCCACAGTAGACGGGCTCCTCAAAGAAATCGAGTTGCCGGAGTAGGTGGCCTAGTTGTTCGGCATACCCGTTAGGGTTTTCCATGGCATGCCCCTCCATGGTTACGGGTGGGTTTTCCATGGGCTAGGGTTTCTGGCTAGCTTAGACCAAAAGAAGGGTGCCCTTTATCGTGGTTGCTTGGGGTTCCTTTTGTAGGCACCATCTTTCGGTGGCTCCTGTTATGGGGTCAGCATCTCCAGTGTTTGTGCTTCTCACGGTAAGTCCTGTTCCACTTACTGGTGGTGGACAGTATCTTGTCATGTATTCCCGAGGACTGGTGGTCATGGTTCTTGTCAGCCTTGGTTTGACGGGTCTTAAGGCGATTACATGCCCATAAAACTGGATTATCTTATGGCTGGGCATTTTGCTGCAGAGTCAGTCCTTAGAGTGTCCAATGAAATTTTCTTGTTCTTCCTGTCATGGGCATGGCTACTTCGGGTCCTTAATGAGTCGTCTGGGGCCGCTTGTTGATGAGGGCTTGAATACTGATTTTATTATTAGTTCCTCGCCGTGCTTACATCGCTTCCTTGCTCGGGTAACGGGGGTCGCTTCTTTCTGTTAGGTGTGCTTATTAACCAAAACTTGGAATAACCCATACTGACAACAATGGGCTTCCCAGAGGAAGGCGTGATGATCTAGCTACGAACAAAATGTTCAGCTGCAAACCATGAACTTATGACGGACCAACGGTTTCATTCCATTCATAACAGGATACAGGGGTACAACTCCAGGGGTAGGGTACAATTCAAGGGAAAGGGAAAAGGAACTACTACGCTTAACAGTGCAAAGCCGTAATAGAGGTTTGCACACCTAACGGTACTCATGGCGATGGCGCAGGGGAGACTAGATCCATCCCTAGGGGGGACTTCTCGCGTTTCCTGCTCATCTCACCGGCTTTCATCATACTGGCCGCCACATTCGCCTGTGCAAGCAGTGCAGAGGTGTTCCTGTGGGTCAGCCGCTGGTAACGGGCTTCCAGGTCTGTGTACTGGTCTCGAAGCTCGTCCAGCTCCTCGAGTGCCTGCTCATAGGCATTCTCGACAGTGCAGGCTAACTCGGAGAGGAGAGCGCACCGGGTTCCTTGGTCCTGTCTGGTCACGCGGAGGTGGTACCGGTTGTCTTCTTCGGTGCGGAATGGGTGCAAGCCATAGTCATTGACTATACCCAAAGGGGCGGAGATCTTGCAAAACCGATAGAGGGTTTCACGAAGCACATCCTGGAAGGCAGCTTCAGGGGTGATCCGGGGATGACGTGTCTGGAAGGAGATCGCCGTTCCTTCTCCTTCTCCCTGAAAGGAAAGAAAGATCTTCACCTTCCAGTACTTCCGGGATCCTCGGACGATCTGCTCACTATGGTAGATGGGTTCAGTGAAACCACCTAGCTGCCGAAGTATGCACTCCAGCTGTTTGGCATATGCATTGGGGTTGTCCTGAGGTGGACAATCTGTGGTTACCATGGGGTCACTGTTGAGGGGGGTTCTCTGTGGTTGCCATGGGGTTGTTCTGAGGGAGACTCCCTGTGGTTACCATGGGGTCTGCCATGGGGCTAGGGGTTTTTTTTTTCTGGCTAGCTTGGTTCAAAAGAAGGGAGAGGAGTGATGCATTTCCTTGGGGTAGCCTGGGGCTCCCTTTATAGGCATCGACCACTGGGCTACTGTGATGGGGTCAACAACTCCAGTGCTCGTGTGTCCCGGTGTGGCCTGTTCCAATTATTGGCGACGAGCAGTATGCTATTGTGGATCCTGTCAATCGAGGCTCCTGTTGTGTTCCTGTGGGTACTGTTGAAATACGGCGGTTCCCGGGTCTTCCGGAGTCCTTGGTCGGTACTGTTTGGGTCGCCGTCCTTGTGGTCGAAGCTTTCGGCTGAGGTCGCACTCCTATCTTCGTAGGTTGCCGAATTCCCAAGTGGTTTTGTTGTGGTCGGCTTACTGTGGCTGTACCGGGTGGGGTCTTAACTTAACACTTGTCGATCTAATTGTACTCATGTTGGTAATTATCCTTCATCCTGACAACACCGGTATTTGGAAGATTAGGGAGGCATGAGAAAGTCCATCGGAAAGAAAGAAATAGAGTTTTCTAAGAAAGGGCTGCTTAATGGGAAGTTTTAATTGTTCGGGTGATGTGTATCATATACTTGGTGAGCACACAAGGGAGGGGGGGTGAGTAGTTAACTGCTTAAGAGCTACTACACAACAAGAAAATCAATGCACAAAACGATGGGTTGCCACCCCATACTGCATAACTCACAATAGGAGGCGGCTTATGCACAATACAACGTCTACGACACACATCTAAGGGTATTTAGTCAGATCGGTTAGTGGTTCATGGGTCCTAATAAACCAGCTATCGCAGTGCACGGCAAGAAGGCGGGCGATCGAACGACAACGGTGTTCGGCCCGTCGGTGTGATAGCGACAGTGAGCGAAAAAGGGCGGCTTTTATAGCCGTCGCAGCCGGCGGACAGCGACAAGCTTGCTCGGCCGAGTGGGGCCGACGGTCCTGTTGGGCGGTCGCAGAGCGAGGACAGTGGTCGGTGCAGCATGGGTGAGCTCGGTCCACACCGTTCGGCATGGACGAGTGACACCGGCAAGCTCGTCGCGGTGCCATGGCGCACTGGACCGTGTGTAGAGATGGTCGTATGCTTGGCGGAGATGGCGGCGACGGTGCCTAACCATGCTTAGTGTACAGTGCAGGACGGGGCCTAATCTCCGATTTGCAGGGACGGGGTAGTTGCAGCGGCCGCGTGGGTTGGTGCGCATGCCAGCTTATGCTCGACTAGCCGCTTGCATGCAGGCATACGCATAGCTAGCCAGCTGCATGGTGCATGCTTGTGGCTGACTTGCTTGCATGCATGCACATGCATAACTAGCCTGTTGCATGGCTGGCGGCGGTGCGAGGTCAAGCAGGATGCGCGTGGAATGGCCGGCAAGCTCGCCGGTGAGACGGGAGCGGAAGATGGCAGCCGGTGGTGTCGCAGCGGCCTCGTCGTAGCGGCGCGGCGTGCGGCGACGTCGCCACCGAAAACAGTATGGGGGGAAGAATTAGACTTTATTTTTACTACCAACCCAATAGGAATGAAAGGGCTCGGGGAGGCAACATGGACTTTTCCAGAAAAAGCCCAGCAGGAAGGCCACGGTAGAGGGAGTGGAAATGAACTTGTTTTGCGGAATGGGTTGGGCTAACAGAGGGAAATGTGGCCCAAAGAAATAGGATGTTCGAATATTTTCTTTGAGATATGAAATTTGGAAATTTGAAGGGGGTTTGAGATAGAATTTGTACAGACGACAACCTTTTCGGTAAAAGGATTTAATCAAGATCTTTTGGCATAGATTCTAGACACACATAAATAAACAATAAACAAGCAAACTAAAATTATGCTTAGGACTATATTTTGTCTGAGGAGGTCATATCTTTGAAAATAGCCTATTAGGAATTTATATTTCGCAATTAAGGTTTCTAGTCAATACTTTACCAATAGACATTATTTTGCAAATAATTTACAAAAGCTTATCACTCTATATAAAGGTTCATAGAAAATAATCAAAGCTATTTCTGTAGTGGAACAATATTTGTTTTAATAAACTATCCCTTAATGGGTTTTATCCAAAATGGTGATACATTTAGATATATAGCTTTATTTATAAAGTAAATATGCCCGAGGGTTTTTGTTTTTCGAAAATAATTGGCATATGCAAATCATAGCTCTTGAATAAATAATATTTGAAATCAAATACCGACGTATCCTCAGACGTTCGTCTATTAGCCCACGTGTAAACGAAAAACGACAGATCGAATTAAGTTAGTTCAGACATGAATGTATTTTGAAAGAGATTTTTGGTTATTCTGAATTTTTAATTCCGTATTCCAAAGTCGAAATATTCAGGATGTTACAAACCTACCCCCCTTAAAATAATCTCGTCCCCGAGATTACTTAGGGGTTAGAAAAAGAGAGGGATGGTTGCACTCCGGGAGACTTCTGAAGCAACACAGAGGTTGAGGTACCATGAATTTTCCAAATTATACAGGTTCTGTGCTGGGCTGGTGAAGAACATCCTGGTTCACCGTCCTGACCATTTTAAACTCCTTTTTCACGCGGATAAGCTTGCACTTTTTCTGGGGACAGGCGTCGATACCTTTATCCTTTTTGTGATTCATATGCATGCGCATGTGGCGGTGGTTGTAGCGCGCAACGACTGGTTGTCGCTGTGGTACCTTGTGTACTCTGCGAGGTTCATAGCCATTAATCGGGGCATCCAAATGTTCAACGGCTCGTTTCGAAATACACCGGTCTATCCAAAATTTCAAATCGCCCTGTACACTTGGGTAGCTGCTTTGCCAGGCGTGCAACTTTTGATAAAAAGGGGAAGAGAGAGGGGGCTGCTTTATGCCTCTTTGCGCGGTAGCCCCGAGCGGAGTGTGAGTGGAGGGTGGTGTAGCTCAACTAAGGGAGGAGATGGAGCGGCGGCTCGGCGGTGGAAGCAACCTGGATGGCGGCGAGCGCGGCGCTAGCTACCACGGTGCCGGTGGCGGCGCGGAGCGAGGCGCTGCGGCGCAAGGTGTTCCGAGCGGGGGCGTTGCGGCCAGGGGTGAGCTACGCCGGCGGTTGGGGTCGGTGACTGCTGCGGTTGAGTCGCAGTGGCGTGCTTCTTCTCCGGCGCAGGCGGCAAGCGACGCCATTGGGGGCGGGGCTGCTGTGATGATGGCGCGGGGACATCCCAATCGAAGAGGGACCTTCTTGTCGTGGGTGTGCATTGCCTTGTACTGGGTGTGGGTATGGTCCGGCCTACAGTTTGTTAGCGCAACTATTTGCGCCACTTTGTCTTGGTTGGTGCGTCCAGTGGTCATCCTTTGGGGGTGGTGGCGCGTGCTTGTTGCGGACGAGTATGCCGACCACCTATGTGAGGCGGTGTTCCTCCTCATAGTGTTGGCGCCCATCGTCTTCATTTCCGTTCTGAAGGCGATGTTAGAGTAGGTAGTTGACGACATAGTTGCCAAACCTTGGCATGTATCCCCTATGTATCGATCTTCATAGTCCATCTCTTTAATCTTTGGCCTCTCGTGTCATTAGTATGGTTGTCTCTAGTTTGTACTTGTGCCTGACTTGGCTTATCCGTTGATGAGGCTTGATTACTAACGGCATTATGGGTTTTCCGAACAAGTTCATGCCTGTTTTAACTTTGGGTATCTAGGGGTTGCTTTCTCATTAGACGAGATTATCGTTCAATCTTGAAATAGTTCAATCCGTCGGATGGCTTTCTATGGAAAGGGCAGGTCAGCCTAAGTGTGGACACAGACGACCCTTTCTGAACAATGGATTCATGGCAGGCAAAAGGTTGTGTTACCCTTCATCCAATTTCTCCTTTGAACGAGATAAAAGGGGAATACATCCTTAGTGAGGAAAAGGGAGAGTTGCTACTACTGGATAAGACATTTCCCAACAAGGGTCTACACACATAGCTTGCTCATGGTGACGGTGGAGGCGAGAGTGGATCGAACTCCAGTGGAGGCTTCCTGCGAATCCTGGTCAACTTGTGGCCTTGGATGAGGCGAACTATCTCGGATGCTTGCAAGAGTTGTATGGTAGTGCACTCCAGAGATAAGCGCTGGTAGCGGGCTTCTAGATCGGCATACCGATCTCGAAGTTCATCCAGTTCTTCGAGGGCCTGCTCATAAGCGTTCTCAGTGGTGCAGGCTAGCTTGGAGAGGAGAGTGCACCTGCTCCCTTCGAGTTGTCCAGTCGAGCGGAGGCGGCACCGGTTGTCGTCTTCTTCGCGATAGGGGTGGAGACCAAAGCTGTCGGCTACACCCAAGGGGACGCAAATCTTGCAAAGCCGTAGGAGGGCCTCACGAAACACATCCTTGATGGCAGCTTCAGAGGTGATTCGAGGATGGCGAGTCTGGAAAGCGACCACTTCATCTCCTTGGAAGTGGAGGAAGACTTTCACCTTCCAGCTCTTCTGGGATCCCTAGACGATTTGTTCGCCACAGTAGACGGGCTCCTCAAAGAAATCGAGATGCCGGAGTAGGTGGCCTAGTTGTTCGGCATACCCGTTAGGGTTTTCCATGGCATGCCCCTCCATGGTTACGGGTGGGTTTTCTATGGGCTAGGGTTTCTGGCTAGCTTAGACCAAAAGAAGGGTGTCCTTTATCGTGGTTGCTTGGGGTTCCTTTTGTAGGCACCATCTTTCGGTGGCTCCTGTTATGGGGTCAGCATCTCCAGTGTTTGTGCTTCTCACGGTAAGTCCTGTTCCACTTACTGGTGGTGGACAGTATCTTGTCATGTATTCCTGAGGACTGGTGGTCATGGTTCTTGTCAGCCTTGGTTTGACGGGTCTTAAGGCGATTACATGCCCATAAAACTGGATTATCTTATGGCTGGGCATTTTGCTGCAGAGTCAGTCCTTAGAGTGTCCAATGAAATTTTCTTGTTCTTCCTGTCATGGCATGGCTACTTCGGGTCCTTAATGAGTCGTCTGGGGCCGCTTGTTGATGAGGGCTTGAATACTGATTTTATTATTAGTTCCTCGCCGTGCTTACATCGCTTCTTGCTCGGGTAACGGGGGTCGCTTCTTTCTGTTAGGTGTGCTTATTAACCAAAACTTGGAATAACCCATACTGACAACAATGGGCTTCCCAGAGGAAGGCGTGATGATCTAGCTACGAACAAAATGTTCAGCTGCAAACCATGAACTTATGACGGACCAACGGTTTCATTCCATTCATAACAGGATACGGGGGTACAACTCCAGGGGTAGGGTACAATTCAAGGGAAAGGGAAAAGGAACTACTACGCTTAACAGTGCAAAGCCTAATAGAGGTTTGCACACCTAACGGTACTCATGGCGATGGCGCAGGGGAGACTAGATCCATCCCTGGGAGGGACTTCTCGCGTTTCCTGCTCATCTCACCGGCTTTCATCATACTGGCCGCCACATTCGCCTGTGCAAGCAGTGCAGAGGTGTTCCTGTGGGTCAGCCGCTGGTAACGGGCTTCCAGGTCTGTGTACTGGTCTCGAAGCTCGTCCAGCTCCTCGAGTGCCTGCTCATAGGCATTCTCGACAGTGCAGGCTAACTCAGAGAGGAGAGCGCACCGGGTTCCTTGGTCCTGTCTGGTCGCACGGAGGTGGTACCGGTTGTCTTCTTCGGTGCGGAATGGGTGCAAGCCATAGTCATTGACTATACCCAAAGGGGCGGAGATCTTGCAAAACCGATAGAGGGTTTCACGAAGCACATCCTGGAAGGCAGCTTCAGGGGTGATCCGGGGATGACGTGTCTGGAAGGAGATCGCCGTTCCTTCTCCTTCTCCCTGAAAGGAAAGAAAGATCTTCACCTTCCAGTACTTCCGGGATCCTCGGACGATCTGCTCACTATGGTAGATGGGTTCAGTGAAACCACCTAGCTGCCGAAGTATGCACTCCAGCTGTTTGGCATATGCATTGGGGTTGTCCTGAGGTGGACAATCTGTGGTTACCATGGGGTCACTGTGAGGGGGGTTCTCTGTGGTTGCCATGGGGTTGTCCTGAGGGAGACTCCCTGTGGTTACCATGGGGTCTGCCATGGGGCTAGGGGTTTTTTTTTCTGGCTAGCTTGGTTCAAAAGAAGGGAGAGGAGTGATGCATTTCCTTGGGGTAGCCTGGGGCTCCCTTTATAGGCATCGACCACTGGGCTACTGTGATGGGGTCAACAACTCCAGTGCTCGTGTGTCCCGGGGTGGCCTGTTCCAATTATTGGCGATGAGCAGTATGCTACTGTGGATCCTGTCAATTGAGGCTCCTGTTGTGTTCCTGTGGGTACTGTTGGAATACGACGGTTCCCGGGTCTTTCGGAGTCCTTGGACGGTCGGTACTGTTTGGGTCGCCGTCCTTGTGGTCGAAGCTTTCGGCTGAGGTCGCACTCCTATCTTCGTAGGTTGCCGAATTCCCAAGGTGGTTTTGTTGTGGTTGGCTTACTGTGGCTGTACCGGGTGGGGTCTTAACTTAACACTTGTCGATCCTAATTGTACTCATGTTGGTAATCGTCCTTCATCCTGACAACACCGATATTTGGAAGATTAGGGAGAAATGAGAAAGTCCATCGGAAAGAAAGAAATAGAGTTTTCTAAGAAAGGGCTGCTTAATGGGAAGTTTTAATTGTTCGGGTGATGTGTATCATATACTTGGTGAGCACACAAGGGAGGGGGGTGAGTAGTTAACTGCCTAAGAGCTACTACACAACAAGGAAATCAATGCACAAAACAATGGGTTGCCACCCCATACTGCGATAACCCACAATAGGAGGCGGCTAATGCACAATACAACGTCTACGACACACATCTAAGGGTATTTAGTCAGATCAGTTAGTGGTTCATGTGGTCCTAATATACCAGCTATCTCTTCAACCTTAATCCTTATAATCCGTATAGGAGTATTTGAAATTAAAGTGGTGAGTAGAGGTTGGAAAAAATGCATTTTCAAAATTTCTCGAGAAAGGGGAGTAGTAAGAACCCATGACTTTATCAAAATAGTTTTTGCAAATAGATGGCTTGAGGGTAATGGGTGCACTAAACCAGTCCTAGCTCTTAAGGGTGGTTACAAGGGTCCTTAGGTCCTGCAGTCGTCTTGCTCTGATACCAACCCTGTGAGCCCCCGGTTTTGTATACCGGGAACCCCATGTGTATTACAATACCATTCCCTGGATCAGTAGATGGTACACACATGGCACAGTTGTATATCTCAAGCTGACATTGTCTTACAGGTCTTACAATATATTAATAATACAAGGGTAGCCCAAATGGAACCCGAATATACCAAGCATGGTCGACAGCAACACAAAGTACCAAAACAACTAAATGAAGTAGCGGAAGCGAAGCAGCGGCGGTCCATCTTATCCCACACGCATCGACTGGTGAACCTAGGTCCCTATTCCACCGTCCTCGGTAACTCCTTGCCAGCATAGCACACGTACAAGTCGACACCAACACCTTTCTAAAAGATGTAAATAAGCAAGAGTGAGTACCAACCGTACTCAGCAAGCCACCACTACAGAATGCATATAATGTTCATAGGGGTTCAAGGATGGCATTCCGCAAAACAAGTTCATTTCCACTCCCTCTACCGTGGCCTTCCTGCTGGGCTTTTTCTGGAAAAGTCCATGTTGCCTCCCCGAGCCCTTTCATTCCTATTAGGTTGGTAGTAAAAATAAAGTCTAATTCTTCCCCCATACTATTTTCGGCGACGACGTCGCCGCACGCCGCGCCGCTACGACGAGGCCGCTACGACATCACCGGCTGTCGCCTTCCGCTCCTGTCTCACCGGCGAGCTTGCCATCCATTCCATACGCATCCGGCCCCACCTCGCACCGCCGCGAGCCATGCAGCAAGCTAGTTGTGCATGCGCGTGCATGCAGGCAAGCCAGCCACGAGCAAGCACCATGCAACTAGCTAGCTATGCGTATGCCTGCATGCAAGCAGCTAGTCGAGCCCAAGCTAGCATGCATGCAACAGCCTATGCAGTATACGCGCCAACCCGCGCGGCCGCTGCAACTGCCCCGTCCCTGTCTTCATGGCCATTTAAGACGAGCTCGTGCGGTGAAGCCTATATAAGGGCAACCATAGCCAGTATGCAACCCGTCCCTTTCCATCCTCTTTTCTCCTCCTCCTGGCTTTCTTTCTCTTCAGTCACACCCTTCCGCGCACACGCCGCCATCTCTCCGCTTGCTCCGCCGCGGCCGGTTTCGGCTGGGCCTCAGTTGAGCAAGAGGACGGATAGGCCGCCGCGCCGTCATTTGAACCCGAGAACGACTGACTTATCGAACGGCTAATCCCTAACATCTGACCCGCTGACTTCTAACTCACTAACCCGCTGACTTCTAACTCACTAACCCGCTGACTTCTAACTCGCTGACCCCTGACACCTAACTTGCACTAATCCGCTAACATTTATTCCTTAACGCTGTGTGTTCGTTTGTTGCCGAGCGAACACGTGGTGGGCGAGGACGATCCGCGGGTCGACCGGCCCCAGGCAGTACCTCGACGACCGTAGTTCGTGCGAGGACCGTCGGTCGGTACGCCGCTACCCGGCTGCCGCAAGGTGAGCTCCCCTCCTGCCCTTCCTCTTGCTTTCGTTTCCTTACCGCATTTCTCGTCTACCGTCG
>BDMV01000006.1:13340031-13371976 GCA_008326285.1 Oryza officinalis | reverse complement strand
TCCAAGGATGCCATTCAGTTTGTCAAAGAGCATATTATATATCGGTTTGGATTACCACAAGCATTGACTACAGATCAGGGATCAATTTTCGTGTCCGATGAGTTTTGGCAATTTGCCAACAGCATGGGCATCAAGCTGCTAAATTCTTCTCCATATTATGCACAAGCTAATGAGCAGGCAGAAGCTTCTAATAAGACTTTAATCAAATTGATCAAGAGGAAAATCGATGAACAGCCGAGGCAGTGGCATACCACGCTGGCCGATTCCCTTTGGGTGTATCGGATGGCTTGTCATGGTGCAATTCAAGTGCCGCCATATCAGTTGGTTTATGGACATGAAGCTGTGCTGCCATGGAAAACCAACATCGGCTCAAGAAGGATTGCTTTGCAAGACGTCTTGACTGCCGATGAGTACCACAATCTTATGGTTGATGAGTTAGATGATTTGGCACACGTCCGATTGTGGGCCTTAGAGAAAATCAAGCGAGATAAAGATAGAGTTGCTCGTCATTATAACAAAAAAGTTGTTGCCAAGTCATTTGAAGAGGGGGATCTTGTTTGGAAATTGATACTGCCGATTGGTTCTAGAGATAATAAATTCGGCAAGTGGTCACCTAATTGGGAAGGTCCTTTTCAGATTCATCAATATGTTCCTCGCAATGCTTATCTGCTCAAAGGATTAGATGGAGAAATTTATGGCAGAGCTCTTAATGGCAAATACTTAAAGAAATATTATCCTAGCGTCTGGATCGATTCATGATCGGCTTGCCAGCCGATTTATGATAATAGCCGATGTGGTACACATCGTCTTTAGATGGCCGATATGAATTATCGCCCTTAGTTCAAATTTTACAACATGAGCCCTCATCTTCCAAAATTTGGGGGGCATATATATATATACAAGCAAGGTTATCTTTCAAGATTCCTCAAGATTACTAGATCGAAATTTTATGGACTTTAAAATTTTTCAGAATTGGACTTTTTCATTATTGTTCAGATCAAATTCGGCTGATTGGCCGATGAGATTTATATTAGTCGAAACAGGAGGTCATTTTCATGCAAGAAGGACATAAAAATATATTACATCAGCCTATAAATTTTTCGATAGCTGCGATGGCTTTACGGCGGATTTGATCAATATCCTCTATTGCTTGGGCATCATCGGCCGTTGACCCTGGAATTGGTTTCAAGGATTTGCTCAGGGTTGCAAGGTATTTGGCCGACGCCTTCAGTTTCGCCGTTTGGTCTTCTATGGCCTTCGGTGATGCAGCTATCCCAGTCTCGACTTCTTGGATCTCCTTACGAGTTGCTTCTAGCCTTGACGCTAGGTCTGCTTCGAGGCGGCGGAGTTCTTCGAGTCTGTTCTTTAAGACAATCGGCTCGACAGCCAGCTCATCCAACCTAGTTTTGTCAGAATTGACTTGAGCTTTGCTGGCAGACAAGGCCGATTCCAAGCCTTCACGTTCCCGCCTTTCTGCGATCCTTTCTTTGGCCTTATGAAGCTTGAAGTTGTATTGTTCCAAGAAGATGGCTGGCGTCAAGACTTCCATCAGATTTTCAGGGAGTTGATCTTGGATTTCTTGAACCCTGCTCCTGACAGGATTGCAGTTCTCCACCAGTGACTCCAATGATGCTTCCAGCCGATTGGCGATATCGGACAGCCGGTTCTTCAATTCATCAGAGAGTGACGCCTTGGCTGTGATGGGTGGCTCTTTGTCCTCGTCATCAAGAAATTGGCCGATATCAAAAGAAAACATATTGGCTAGGTTCTGCAAATATCAACATAGGACATGGTAGCCTAGTCAAACAAGAAACCGGCAAAGGAATCAAAGTGATCTGGTTTACCTGTGACGGGGCATCGGCTGTGCTTGCATCGGCCTCCTTTTGTTGTCTAGACACAGTGGGCGAGGGGGTTGACCAATGTGGTGCAGGTGATGGAGCCCGCGGCTGAAGAAAAGGCAAGAAAATGGTGAGCAGATCTATGTTACCAGATGGACAATATAAAAATTAATTCTTACCGAAGCAATCGGAGAGGGTGGTGGAGAAGGAGATGGTGTTTTCAATCGGGCCTTGGCTTGTTCTCGCCTTTGCAAAGTTGCCTTCTTAGTTTTTGCCAAAGGGGCCGATTGAGTTCTCTCTTTCAGCAAAGACGAAGCGACGACCTGAAAAGAATATCAGGTTATAGCATACCAGCAGAAGGAGATTACATAAATTCAAGAAAGAGATTGTATCGACCTTGCGGACTGCATGTCTAGTTCTCCTTGGTTGAGCAGCTTGGTCATCGACCGGTGGGTTCCTAGTGGTCTTGGCTGATGGCTCCTTAGCAGTTTCGGCCGATGGATTTTCTTCTTCAGGCAGATCGGCGGCTGCTGCATCGACCTCTTCCTCCATTACTTGTTCATCGAGGAATTCTTCCACTGAAGGGTCTAGTTCATCGAGATCGGCTCAATCATCAGTCTTGGGTTTCTTGCTGGTTTTCTGGGTCTTTTCTTTTGCTGGCGCCTTCCTTTTAGGAGTTTCTTTGGTTATGGGCCCTCGAAGTAGTGATGATACCTTTGGGGCAGTAAGGCCGATAATCGACTCCAGAATAGTACTTCCTGATGGAGCCAGGGCTTGAGCATAAGATATTTTCCGCCCACTATTGCTGACTGATGGTATTGGGGCATCGGGGACCTAGGGACTGATATTGTCAATAAGTTCTGTCAAATAATACCTAGCCGATTGATGGAAGAGGTGAGTAGCCCACTCCTGCCACCATGATTGGAAGCTGATATGGATGAAGGGACTCAACCATAATCGGTCACAGTCGCCCAAGTTTGGTGCTTTGATTTCCAGGGCTTTACTCATGATCAGGGCCGATGAGACCGTACCCCTGCTCTCTAGGAGCCGATGAAAATGTAGGCTACTTGGAAGTTGTCCTAACCCACATTGTCTGGCAGCCACCATAGGGTTGTAGAACTCATATGATAAACTGGTGCTTCTGCCTTGAAATATGCCTACTGGGAGTAGGCAAGGAGTGATGCTGATCATGAAAATTTCTCGTGAAACCATGTCATCGTTCAGCTGGCTCAGGGTCAGATCGGCAGGGAGGTCGAATTCGGCATCCGAAGGATAGACAAACATGTCCATCTTGGCTGATGGAGGGCCAGTATAGAATCGGATAAACCAAGTGGATATGTCTTCGGCCGATTGCTCTGCTCCAGGATAAATTGAAGCTGCTTCTCCAAAGGACATGCATCTCCTTGTTGAGGGATCTTCGTTGTCAGTGTAGTCTGATGGGAAGGCAGAGTTTGATAATGGAGGCCGATTGACCATGGTGTTGGTATAGATTGTTAACCATAGCTGGATAAACCACCATGGACCTCCATGCGCCACTGTTTGTTTCAGCATCAGATCTTGAGTGGCAATGTGTAGTAGCCGATAGATAGCTCCAAGAAGATATCGGCCAAGGGGAATTTGCTTCTTTTCAACCAGGGCCTGAGCTAAATGTTGACAGTTTGAAGTAGGGCCACAGGTTGATCCACAGAAGACAAATCTTTCTAACCATAGAGTTAAGAAAGCCACATGCTCTCTCTCTGAGACAGATCCCTGTTCCATGTGTTCGGATATGTATCTAGACCAACCTCCAATTTTCTTGGTTTTTAGCTTGTGTTTGCTATTGATGAGGAGGTTGAAGGGATTTATCTCAGAGTGTATGTCTAATCCTGTCAGCATCTTGACATCAATCAGTGTTGGGGTCATCGGACCTTGCCGAAACAGAAAAGCATTCAAGGTGCTAGACCAGAAGTAGGTGGTTGCTGACATAAGAGGCTCGTTCTTCTTGGAATCGGCCAAAGACAGAGCAATGCACTGGTTGATTCCTATCTCATCCCAATGGACTTGTTTGGCCGCGGCAATCCTCTTGTACCAGGTCCTGTAGTCATTGAGCTTGGACGGCCAAGATCTGAAGGTATGCTTCCATGAAGCAACATTGGGCTTTACTTTCTTAAAGGGGATTCTGTTTGTTTCTGCGTCTATCAACCAGGTTGGGTCAGAATTGCCCATGGGGCCTAACAGGAACCGGTGTGACTTTGTCGTTGGTGGGGATCAAGATCTGGTTTTTGAAGACCTATGACATGACAACAACGATGAAAAATAAGATCCAAGGGGCAAGAGCAGAAACCCTAGTTTGAAGAACTCGGCGGGAAAACGAAAATGTGAACTCAAAAAGGATTGACTCACCACGGGGATCTCAGAAGCGTAGAACGGCAAGGAGGCCATTAATGAACTTGAGGAGGTCACTGATAAGGGGGTCGATGCCGATGGGACGTCGAGGTGTCGCCGGAGTTGAAAAGCGCGAGTGGCTAACAAAGAAATGCGCGAGGAAATCTGCGGCGGAGGGCTGCGAATCTGGATTTGCGTGGTTTTCAGACATACCCTAGCGAAGAAGTCGATGGGTTCCTCGGAGCTAATTCCTCCACATTATATAATGAAGCGGAATTGGAGGGCATGTGTTAACAACAGATTTTCGCAATCTACTCGGAGAGGAAAGAGAAAACCGACGTGGAGAAGGGGGGTTAAGTTGGAGTCGGACCAAGTCTCGTATCGGACTCAGTAAGCGTATCGGACTGGAAGAAGCGCTAGCAGGAAGAGCATATCAGCCGATACAGATTCAATATGGCCAATGACTGATAGAGCCAGGAAGTTGATAGAGTTAACATGGGCTTGGTCTGGGCTCGAGATAAGCTTCATGGAAGTTGCCAAATAGAGATAAGGCTCGGTTTTAGGCAATTGTATCTTGTAAATTAAGTAGATTTAGATCTAATCTTTGGCAAGAGTCTGCCACAAAAACTTGTTTGTTAGTTAGAGATAAGATCGTGTCCTACACGGACCATGTTGTAATCTCGGGTATAAATATCCCGGTAGCTTGTACATAGAAACTCTCTCTCACAATACAATACACAAATCAATCTACTTTCGGCGCAACGCCAACCCTCACAAGAGGTTAATCTCGACGAGTTCTTGCTTCCCCAGAGCAGAGGTAAGAACTCGTGCCCGACGATCTACATCGTCGGGGCTAGCATGTCGCTTTAGGCACGTTAAGTCTCGATGATGTGATCGTCGTTTATCATGCTTTGGACGATTTTTGTAAGTGTATTAATTATGCTTCGCCAGCGATCTACTCGTTTTAGGGTTTATTGCCGACGGTAGTTTAATTATTATGCTTAGTTAAATCTTTCAATGCATCTACCATCCCCAAAAGCGATTGACGACTTGATTTTCTTTGTGTTAAATCTCAATTCACACTTTGAGTTGCCATCGACCTTAGTCCTGTTTTGAGATCTAACCCAAAGCCTGTTTTTGATCGTAACTAAGTATAGCGCTGGGGTTTCAGTCGGTTTTATCTAATACGTATAATCACCATAATGTTTTATATGTATTTGCCACTTGTATGAGTAGATTGATAAATATAAATGTGTTTATCATAAGTTACTCTTTAGGGTTTGCCTGTGATCGATATATTTATATAAGCCGATTGGTTCATACAAGTTTGCATTAGAGTATTAGCTAGTGCACTTATCCCTTTTATCCTTCATCGGCCGATGCTGCTAATTGACATTAACATGTTGATGAAGGCCAATGAGATTAGATCTATATTCTGATCTTATTTTATCACAGTTACAAGCGAGCCGATATAGCTTTGCCCTATCGGCTAGGTCATGACAATGCGACATCGGCCTATCGGCCGATCGGTCATTGTTTACTTACATGGTTTGCTTGTTTATCTTGTTGATTGCAGATTAAATCAACTGGCATGCCTTACACGCACCTAGGCAAGCCTTTGGACCTGCACTGGAGCTAAGCAGATCTCCCAGGCCATCGTGGAAACGTGGAACCCGTTTGGTTGCGAGGCGGGTCTAAATTCTACGCCAACAGGGAGACAGCGATCCCATGTGCCTTCAAAGTCTAAGGCACAAGCTCGAAGCATGTCCTCCAAGATCTGGTTAACTCGTTCTGTCTGGCCATCTGTCTGCGGGTGATATGCGGTGCTGAAATTTAAGTTGGTACCCATTGCCTCGTGCAACTGTTGCCAGAACCTTGAGGTAAACTGAGTGCCTCAATCCGACACTATCTTCCTTGGGCAACCGTATCGGCAAACCACGTGGGTCATGTACAGGTCTGCCAACTTTTTCCCATCGTAGGTGGTTTTCACTGGTACAAAGTGAGCTGCCATGGTTAGGCGGTCCATGATTACCCAGATGGAGTCATACCCGCTAGGGCTCCTTGGTAAACCGGTAATGAAATCCATACCGATCTCTTCCCATTTCCACTCGGGAATTCGGAGGGGTTGTAACAAGCCGGCGGGTTTCTGATGTTCGGCCTTTACTCTTTGGCAGATGTCACATAAAGCTACATATTCGGCAACATCTCGCTTCATTCCAGCCCACCAGAAGTATTCCTTGAGTAAATCAAAATATCATCGATGAAAACCACAACGAACTTATCCAGGTAGTCCATGAAAACTTTGTTCATCAGGTTCATGAAGAAAGTTGAAGCATTGGTGAGTCCGAAGGACATCACTGTGAACTCATACAGGCCATACCGCATTGAGAAAGCGGTCTTGGGGATATCTTCTGGTCTGATTTTAAGTTGGTGATACCCAAATTGTAGGTCGATCTTGGAGAATACTCTGGCTCCTTCTAATTGGTCAAACAAATCGTCAATCTGTGGTAGGGATACTTATTCTTTATGATTACTTCATTCAAGGCTCTATAGTCTATCACCATTCTCTCAGAGCCATCTTTCTTCTTTACTAAGAGCATAGGGGCTCCCCAAGGGGACGAGCTGGGTCGTATGTAACCCTTGTTCTGAAGTTCTTCGATCTGTTTCTTGATTTCTGCCAGTTCGTTGGCGGCCATTCTGTAGGGTCTCTTGGCAATGGGGGCTATGCCTGGGGCAAGTTCTATGGAGAACTCGATTTCTCGATCTGGTGGCATTCCGGGTAGTTCTTCTGGGAACACATCGGGATACTCATTGACTATGGGTACCATTTCCAAAGGAGTGGCTTGCAAGCTATTTAGAGTTGGTCGGTTTCTGGGAAGGAGGGGAGTGAATTGCACTTGTCTTCCTCCGGGTCATTACAGAGTGATGGTTCTTTCAGCACAATCTATTTGTCCTTTGTGCTTAGCCAACCAATCCATCCCTAGGATGACATCCAGACCTTGGGAGTCTAGGACTATGGGTTTGGCTGCGAAGCTAACCTCTTCTATCACTAGATCAACCTTGGGGCATAGTTTATCTGCCCTTATATCCCTTCCAGGGGAATGTACTACCATAGGTACTTGTAAATTTTGGGTTTTCCAACCATTTCTTTTCACAAAAGATTGCGATATGAACGAATGAGAAGCTCCTGAGTCGAATAGAACGAGTGCGGGTATGGAGTTGACAGAGAACATACCCATCACCACATCGGGGGCCTCTTGGGCGGTTTCAGCTTGAATGTGGTTCACTCGGCCTCGTCCAAAGTTGCTGGAGACGTGAGAACCTTGTCCACTCGCCTGGGTGGCTGGACGGGACTGAGTAGGTGCTGGGGTTCTAGAGAAGCCAGCATCGGAGCGTCCGAAGTTAGAGTTTCCCTGGTTCCGAGGGCACTGTCTGGCGTAATGTCCCATTTGTTTGCAAGTGAAGCACTGCACATTCGCCATTCCTGAGGGTGAATTGAAGGAGGTGACACTGTTTCCTACGGTATTGCCACTAGGGGCATGCTGCTGGGGCGACGGGGTTGGGCGAGGCACCGGCGGACGGGGAGTAAAGCCAAGTTAGTGACTGACTTGATGAGCAGGTTGATGGTACTGCATGGGGTGTCCAACTCGAGGACGTGGCACTCCACGGAATGGGGGCGCTTGGTGAGTAGACTTGTGCTTCTTGTATTCCTCAGTTGCCTCTTTTCTGGCATCCTCCAGAAGCAGGGCCTTGTTGACCATGTGCTGAAAGGTGGGGAAGTCATGGGCAAGCAATTGAATCCTCAAACCTACTGCGATTCCTTTCAAGAACTTCCTGATCTTTTTCTTATCAGAGTCCACTTCCTCGGGAGCATACCGAGCCAATTTGTTGAAGCGGCTTAGGTACTCGTTGACACTTCCGGTACCCTATTTCAAGCGATTGAATTCTTCCTTCTTCATGTCAATGGTGCTTTTGGGCACATGAGCTGCACGGAACGCATCGGCAAACTCTGTCCACTCAATGTTGACTGAGTCCGGATGGGCATTATAGTAATTCTCCCACCAGTCAGCTGCAGAACCTCTCAATTGATGTGCAGCAAAAAGGGTCTTCTCCACTGGAGTGCACTGCACTTGGTTGAGCTTTCTTTCGACATCCTTTAGCCAATCGTCGGCCTCAACGGGCTCGACGGTATGAGAGAATTCTGGTGGATGGGATCTTAGGAAGTTGGTCAGCTTAGATCTGTGGTTGTTATTATGGAAGGGCACTGGGTGTGGAGCCTGCGGCTACAAGTTTTGCTGGATGCCTGCAATGGCTTGGGCTAAGCCCTGTAAGATCTGAGTCTCAACTGCCATCATATGCTGGTAATCTGCCTAAAGCTGGGGAGGCGGGGGTAAGTCCTGTGCACGATTTGCACGGTTTGCTGTAGGATCTGCCCGAGCTGGAGCATCAACCGGTTCATTTCCTGACTCATTTTCCAATTCTGGTTCTTCCCTGTGGGTTTCGTAACCCAAACGAGCTGGAGCACGAGCCACACGACGGGGACGGCCAGCCATCTAATCTCCCAGAAAGGGGCGGGGTAAGAAGTCAGAACAGAACTTAAAAAGGGAAGGAGTAAAGTAAACGAGCACAGAAAGCACACACTAGTCATAAAGCTTTTCTCAACTCGGAAAGCACCTAATACAACGGGTGTGGACAAGTCTCAGAGCTGCGCCGAGCTTGACTGTACGCACACCACCTCAGAGATCCAGACTACCAGACAACACCCACAACAACACACTCACACACTACCTCGCCACGACTCCAAAAGAGTTGGCGGCGGTACAAAAGGTCTAGCACGCGAACTCCACCTGCAGCAAACGAACTCTACTGCTCTCCTGCCTGGCTGGCTCCAGTGGTCGGCTCGTCTAAAGAGGACACGTCGATCGGGGCACACGAAGGGACCGGCGGAACCTGTCGAGGGCCGGCAGCAGGACGGCCTGCTGGCGGGGAAGGAGCTGGGTAGACGAAACGGAACACGGTGGAGGAGCCCACGACGGCTGACGACTGGGGTGTGGCCTGGGGTGTAGGAGGGGCTGGCACGGTGTGGGTAGGGAGAGTAAACTGGCGAGTACGGCACACGCGGGCTGAGGGAACGTGGGCCGCTGGGAGTGCGAGCAGAGCCACTAGAACCTGCGAGGCGACGACGGTAGTCGTAGGCCAAGCGACGCAGAGCGGTCCAGGAGAGGTCCTGGTACGTGAGCTGGAGCATGGGGCGAGCCAAGGCCAACGTCGTGTGTACCTCCGCGGGGGTAAAGGTACGTGGACAGCTCACAGCGGAGAGGGAAGCGGTCCACGGAGTACCCAGCGTACTCGGGACAGGAGAAGCCAAGGAAGCCAGCGAGGTCTCTCAGCTGGTCGACGTGGTGACCCTCACCAACGCCGTGGGAACTGTGGGTGGCGTTGACTGCCATCTACAATTTTGAAAAAGTAGGGAAGTCAGCAACTAGTTTTATAAATAGAGTAAGAGAAGAAGAAAAGAACCGAGCTTTTCGCAAATAGCTTTTTAGAACTTAGCGTCCTTACGGTCATCCTAACGTCGGGTTTCGTCCTAAGGACAAAGCTGCGCTCTGATACCATCTTCTGTCACGCCCCAAACTAGCCCCGAACGAAGGCCAGAATAAGGCGATCCAAATTAACCTGTATGACTGTACCAGTCCTAGGAAATAGCACTGGTACAACAGGAAGATAGAATATCACAACGACAGCGGTCTCTTTATTAGGTAGGGCCTGTCGGTCGTATTGCAAACCGAGGCCAAGTGTCAAGTGTAACCTAAAGAATGCATAGTTTGCGGAATCAAAATACTTAATTTTAAATTATAGGTTCAATTGATCAAAGGTGACTTGCCTTGCTCGAGATCTTGAGCTTCTTCCTCCAAATCCGCGCACTGCAGGTCTTCTGTCTCCGAAACTACACGCGAAACGAGGCGACTCAACACAACGATAAAAAGAAGCCCTATTAATGACCACTAAGCATGCCATTGGATAGATCTCGATTTTTTGAGGAATTTTGGAAGTTGAACGGAGTCAATCGGACGAACGGTTGAGAAGATATGAATTTTCGAAGATTAAATGATTTTCTGTCTAAAGGAAAAGGAATTATCAATTCCCTTGAAAAAGAAAAAGAAAAGAGGGACTTGAATTGGACTTTAATTTGGGCAGCTAGGCGCGGCCCAGAGGATTTGGCGCGGGCGCGGCCGAACGGATGGGCCGACGCCCGAAGGAATCGGCCCACGGCCGATCGGCGCGTGAGAGAGAGGCCGATGGGCCGAGGCCAATCGGGGAGAAACGAGGCCGATCGAGAGAGGCTGGGTGGGTCGAGGACGATCGGGGAGAAACGAGGCCGATCGAGGGAGGCCGAGTGGGCAGAGGCCGATAGGCCGGGGAGAAGAGGGAGGCCGATGGGCCGAGGCCGATGTAGCCCACGCGGGCGGCCGGGATCAGTGGACCACGGCCTACCACGCGGGCGCTAGGGCGGGGCCCGCCCGTCAGCGGCACGGTCCACGCAGACCGGGCGCACGGAGGGAGAAGGGGCCGTCGACGCTCGCGTGGCGCCTATGTGGCTGCCACAGAGGCCGGCGGGGAAAGAGGGCGAAGGGGAGGGGAGCCAAGATCGACGGCGGCGGCGAGGCTCGGGCGGTGCAGCGCGAGCCGGGAGAGCGGAAAGAAATACCGGAGCAAAGAGGGGGGAGAGGGGGGCGAGCCAACGGCTCGGATCGGCGCGCGGGGTTGCGACGGCGGCCGGTGACAGCGCGAGGCCGCGGCGGCAACGGCAGTGCGGGGAGAGAGCGGAGGAGAGCGCGGCGGCCATGGCGGCGCCTGGAGGGAGGTCCAAGGTGCTACCGGGATGCCTAAGCCGAGGAGAAAGGGGGGAGACAGGGGGAGAAGGAGGTTACCGCGGAAAGGGGGAGGAGCTCGCCAGCAAAGCACGGGGTCGACGGCGCGGGGCACGACTCGGCTTCGACCGAGGGGGAGGGGAGAGAGAGGGCGCCGGGGTCCTCCTCAGCGTCCTCAGCTACGGCGGCGGTTGACGAGGGCGGCGGCGGCACCACATGGGTTGAAGGGGAAGAGCTCGGCGGGAGGGCGGCAATGGCGGCCGGCGGAGGGGGATTTAAAAGGGGGAGGAGCAAGTCAGTTCGAGGGGAGGTCGGTGCAGCGAAGGCAGTTCGCGGAGAGGGGACCGGTGCGCTAGCGGCCAAGATGGCGGCAGGCGGAGAAAGAGGAGGGGCCCAGTGGCGGTCGGGGAAAAGGGGAGAGGGGGAGAAAAAGGAGGGCGGCCTCCTTGCCGTTTCGGGCAGGGACGCACGCGGGGGAGAAAAGGGGAGCGTGCTCCGTTGGCGGCACGCGCGCAGGACGGCGGGGCCGGGAGGACGCGGTCGCCGGCGACGGAACAGAGAGGAAGAGAGAGAGGAGTACGGCGAGGGAGGGAGGAAGAGAGCTGGCGCTCTCTCTCGGCTCGGGTGCGCGTGGCGCACGTGCGAGGCATGTTCCCGACGCGCTCGGGCCGAGCGGACCGGGCCGGTACAGCGCGGCTCAGGGAAAGGAAAAAAGGGGGAACGGGCCGAAGGGGGGGCGAGAGGGAGAACTGGGCCGGCGGCGGCCCGAGAAGGAGGGAGAGGAGAAAGAGGAGCAGGCCGGGAGGGGAAAATCGGCCCGAGGGGAGAATGGGCGGAGGGCGGCCCGAGGAAGAGGGGAGGAAAAAGGGAACAGGCCGAGAAGGAGTCAGCCCGAGGGGGAGGGAGGTGAAGCAGACTTTCTCTGAGAATTTGAATTGGAAGGATTAGTGCTCGGATTTGAATTCCGATTTCGTGGTTTTCTCCGGGATTGAGACGAGAGGGGAAACACGAGACCTTGGCACACCACAAGACTCAGCCGAAGAGCAAAACTTTCACAAATAGGGTTTTTAGCAATTAGGTTTTCCCGCTAACGCCGCGACGAAACGGGCGTTACAAACCAACCCCCCCTAACAAGAATCTCGTCCCCGAGATTCAGCACCTAAGGGAGCAGCTCCGGAAACTCGGCACGGAGAAGATCTTCGCGTTCCCAAGTTGCCTCATCCTCTGAGTGGTTGCTCCACTGCACCTTGTAGAGCTTGATGGTCTTTCTTCGAGTTTGACGTTCAGCCTCTTCAAGAACTCTGATCGGTCTCTCTTTATAGGTTAGGTTCTTTTTCAGTTCAATACTTCCCAAGGGAACCTGTTCCTCTGGAACACGAAGACATTTCTTTATAGGTTAGGGTTTTTAGCAATTAGGTTTTCCCGCTAACGCCGTGACGAAACGGGCGTTACAACACTCCAAGTGAGACAATTTTTCAGTATGAAAAGATCAATTCAGACGAATAAGAATATATGACCAATATAACCCGAAAGAACTATTGATTCTCTATGGTAACAACTGAATGAATCAGCTATCACTGCTAAAAGGACACAATCATAAGTTAACCAAACAGAGATTGAACTAATCATTGAGATTAACTGGGAATATTTGAACATGCCAAACAAGATGACCAAGGCAACACAAATCATTGTGATTGAAGAATTTGGCAAAGAGTATATACGCATGACCATTGGTATGAAAAATCCACCATAAGGACATAGGGCATTTGAAAAGAAAGGAAGCTTTGGCTCTGCAACGGAGTAGTTAGAAAAAGGAGTTCTTCCCCTGTAGGAACTGAATGAATCAGCTATCACTGCTGAAAGGACACAATCATAAGTTAAACCATGATGAGATTGAACTAATTGTCGAAACTTGGTTTCGGCAATATCAATCTAGGGGTTGCAGTCAAGTGCCAAACACAATGGGTTAGTCGAGACAAAGGTTTAGACTGGTTCAGGCCCTCTCTAATGAAAGGTAATACCCTACTCCTATTTCGGGGGTTCGATCCGCCGAGTGTTTATTGATCTCTTGATCTTTTTCAATAGGGGCTCTCGCAAGTTTTCTGTCTGTCCGTGTATTTTCCGTCTGCCCCTCAAGGGACGCCCTACCCTCCTTATATAGTCCCGGAGGGTGGGTTTACAAGTTAGAGACCTATTCTACTCTAAGTCGGACTCCTCAATCTTACCAACTATAGACTATGGGCCGTTACCTTATCTCAATGGTAACGTAATACCCAAGTCATAGCCGGTTTACATAATCATGGAGCATAACCTATCCCCTATGGTAAGTCGGATAAGCTAGCCGTGAGGGTATCCGGTACCCATAATCTCCACAGTAGCCCCCCGAGACTTTCGCAGTCGATGAGATAACTTGGCCTCGAACTTGAATAACACGCGGCCGAGTGACTTCTTAGCCGAGTGCCTCTACTGCCGAGTGCCTCCATCACCTCTGCCTGAGTCTCTCGAGTGCTTCATTATCCAAAAAAGACTGTGAAGGGCTGAAAACAATTCAAAAATTTCAAAAATAAATATTTAGGTGCATCGACTGATGCACCTAATTAGGTGTAGCCCCCAACTATGTGTTTAGTTAAACAAACTAAGCATATAGTCAAGAACTATAATAATCATACTCTCCTGAGTTAAATAAATGCCTAGCCTAAGCCAAAAGCAATCATAAAAGATCATATAACACATAACCTTATAATCAAGGCATAGTGTATAATGAATCCAAGCACTCGGCAAGCTCGTGCTTATCCAAGTCAATTTACCCGAGTCATCTCAGAACAAAATACTCAGTCGACCCTCAGGGATAAAAAATCCGAGCACTCGGCAAGCTCATGCTTATCCGAGTCGTTGTGCCCGAGTCGTCCCGGAACATACAGCTCAATCAATTCTCATGAATAGAAAATATGAGTTAATAAATTTATCAGTCATCTGAAAAATACGACCAAAATATTAAATAGCTCTTGCCATAATATTGATCTTGATAAAAAGAGCACACCAAGGTGGCAAATCAGCATTGATAAATAAAAAATCAAATGCTTTGTAAAAACCAAACAGCTCCTGCAACCTACAAAAAAGTTACCAGGACAGTTATAAAAAACATTACTGTTTGTCACCTTCCAAGTTGCATCGTACCCACCTTCATCAAGTCGTGTAACTGCTGTTATGAAAGGATTTTTAAGTCATCGGGCAATGAGACATATGCATATTGCCAGAGCAAATTTGCTTAAGTCCTCATGGACACATGTCAAGCCGTACTCATAAGATGGGCCGCAAGTTTCTCATGGGCTCGGCCCAGATACGAGAAAACCCAGCAAAAAACCCTAAAATCTTTCTCAATGCACCAACGTCGTCCCTGCCGCTTCATCTTCCCGAAATCTTTCCCCTTTTCGCGCTCCTGTTCACTAGCCGCGCTGAGGAATTCGAGAACTCGTGCTCACGCAAAATCATCCATCAAAGAACTCAAGTTCCACCATAATCCATCATCCGCATCCAGCTGCCAGCATCTCCTCAAAAAATCCCCATCTCCTATGCTAGATCCACCTTCACCCAACTCGTATCCATGGCGGAAGAGAGAGAAATCCCTTTTGACTAATGGGCGACCTCGGACGTGAAGGAGTCGACCTTGCAGGAAATGATGAAGAACGGAGTTCTTCCGCCCAAAGAAATCATCGGCTGGCGTCCGGCGACCGGCGAGGAGTTCCCCACTCCAAATACCAGTGAGATTGTGGTCTTCACCTCTTTCTTCTATTGCGGATTTGGTCTTCCCACTTCTGATTTCTTCCGTGGTGTCCTCGAATACTACGGCCTTCAAATCTATCACTTGAATCCCAATTCTGCCCTCCACATTGCAATATTTATCCATGTATGCGAAGCTTTCTTAGGCATCCTTCCCCATTTCAATCTATTTCGCCGTATGTTCTATGTCAAGCCACACCCGACCAAGGATGACCCCTGCATCGTCGGTGGGGCTGGCTTTCAACTCCGCGGGACTCTCCGCAGAGATTACTTCTCTCTCCCCTTGAAATCCTCCAATAAAGGCTGGCATGCAAACTGGTTCTACATCTCAAACCCTCATCCCAGTTTGCCCGACTTCATCGGCCTTCCACCGATCCAAAGAGCCACTGGAGCACAATGCCGGAGAACCAAGATTGGGTAGAAGCGAATAACCTCCTGGCTAACATTCTTGAAATGAAGAAGAAAGGCCTCCAAGGAGAACAAATTACCCGGCACTTTATCAAGAACCGACTGGCTCCCATCAAGGAGAGATCCAAGCCAGCGTTCGAGTATGAGGGTGAAAGCGACCCCAATCGGGAGGACCGCGATGCTCTGAGTTACCAGGCCTTGTGCACTCGCATGTACAAGATTTTCTCCTCCGGAATCACAGTAGATCGCAGCCACAAGATGCCGGTTCCTCCGTTCAACTTGTTCCGACCTCCTCCTCCGGTAAGTCGACTCGGCTCTTCAAAACTCTTTCAATCTTGCACACATCCTTCAATATATCTCAAAAACTCTACTTGCAGGCAAACGCTCTCATTATTTCCAAGCCATACAAGGTGTATCATGACGATATGCCAACTCGGCCTGCTGCCAAAAAACCAACCGGCGGCCCCAAAATCAAGGTAGAGTCTCAAGAGAAGAGGGCTGCCACCGATGAAGATATCAGCAAGCAGGCAAGTAAAAGGAGACTGGTTGTCGACGATTCGGATGATGAAGAAGTCCAAATTCCACGATCTAACATAAGTCCTCCGAAACCATCAGCCAGATCTACTCCCAAAATCAGGAGGTCCAATAGGTATCTCTCATAACCAGAATCAGCTTTTTGTTAAAAATCTTTTTCACTTCCAACTCAATTGTCTTTATCTTCTTTCTTGCAGGAAACCTCAAGATATAGATCCCACCGGGCAGGCTGAAACCACAAATCCATCTACAGCGTCAGAAAAGCCAAGGCCTGCAAAACCAAAAACGCAAGACCCTGTCCCGAGTGAGGATGCTCCTGGGGCAGAATCCTTAGGCAAAGACGCTCCTGAGGATGAGCCCCCAACTGCCAGCCAAGTCTTCCCAGCTGGAAACCAGTCGGCCGAAGAAGAACAGCCCCCGACTGCCAGTCAAGATGCCCCAACTGGAAACCAGCCAGACGAAAATCCACAGGGCTCGCGCGGTCAAGAGGCTCCACCCGAGGATCCGGCTCCTAAAATAGGTAAATCTCTTAATAATCGCCAGACTCTTGTCTTCATCATGCTCTTTGCTGTTATTTAGTTCCTCTAAATCAATCAGCCGAAGAGGAGGAAATCTCCCGACTGAAGTCTTCAACTGACTCGGTCCCTCCTATCAAGATCGAGTGGCGCGATGCCCAAGGCATAAAGCAAGGCATCGTATTAAATAAGCAAAAGGAAAATGAAGAACGCGACATGCTCGTGGCCAGCCTCAACGAAGCGACCCGGCTAATGAATGTAGGTATATCTCCTCTTTGTCTTGTCATTGTCGTCTGATGTGATTGACTATCTTCATCCCCTTATGCAGAGAATATATTGTCGCTCAATAGCCAAATCAGACACCCTCGAGAAGCTGGTCCCCCATGTAAATTCTCTAGAAAACGTTCATCAAGACCTCAAGGCCGCCAGAGAAGAAGCTGCAGCTCGAGAGGTCGTCTTGCGGGCAGAGATCGCGAAGCTTCGAGATGAAAACTTGGAACTCCGTGGCTCAATCGGGGGTAAGCCAAACCACCTTTGTACTTGTTCTGTCTTTGCATATAATCTGTTTTGATCCTGATGCTTGCAAACCTTCATGTTGTAGCAAATTTATCCGAAATTGACTCCCTCAAGGCCCAGCTGAAGAAAACAAGCACCAATAAAGCCAAGCTGGAGTCTGACAATGAGAAAATCTTGGAAGAATTTGAAGGTAAGCCTTTTAAGATGGCACTCTACAACTCGCTCGGTCTTGAATATTTATGTAATCATATCCCTCTTATAGCTTATAAGGTCAAATCCCAAGCACAATTTGATGTCTTCGCCGAGAGAGTCCGAAGGGCTGAAAGTGTAAGGGATGACATCGCCAACGCTGCCGCGCCGATCTTGTCAGCACTATATAGGCATGGACTCGGGATGAGCTCATTGGATGCTGTTGAAGTCTTCGACAAGCTCAGGACAGCACCAGCAAAATACATAAAGAATATCACTAACGTGGCCATCATGAGTGTAGGCTTTGCTCTTGTGCAAACGAAATCACTCTATCCTCGGATAGATGTGAACTCTGTAGGAGATGGCTTCGCAGATGACACCACAGATGAACGAGCCCTGGAGCTTGTCAATGAAGCGCAGGAATCGACGAAAAAGGTAGCCGCAGATGTAGCTGAAAATTTCCAGAGATAATCGTCTTGTTGTATATAACTTGTTGTAATGTTGACTTGTAAATATATAGCTTATTTATGTTAATGCCCTGATCCGAGTCTTCATATATAATTTCTTAAGAATTCTCGTCCGACTGTCACCAAGCCTAAGCTTGATTAGGCCATCAAAAAATTCTCAGTCCTTATCTATTGGACTCGAACCAAAACACTAAACAATGATAAACTAAATATGAACAAGTTATCAAAGAAAATCATGCTTTATTGATATACGTATAGCCCCTGACTGACAACCCAAGAGGTCATCCTGCTTGAAGTTGGCAGTCGAGAAGAACATAGAGAAAAAAGATGCCTAAGTATAATATCGACGAAGATGCTCAATATTCCAGGAGTTCTCCACCATGGTCCCATCTTCACGCTTCAGACGATATGCTCCTGGCCGAGTCACCTCAGCGATTATGTAGGGCCCTTCCCATAGTGGACATAACTTGTGACGATCTTTTGGAGTTTGAATCTTGCGTAGAACCATGTCTCCAACAATGAAGGCTCGTGACCGAACATTGCGGTTGTGGTAGCACCGAAGTCCTTGAAGATACCGTGCCGACTGAATCAATGCGGCTTCGCGGGCTTCCTCCAGTCGGGTGAGGTCATCAACTCTGTCTTGGTCGTAACGCTCGTAGTCGAAGCTACGAACCCGAAGAGACTCGTACTCCATCTCACTCGGCAACATTGCTTCTGCTCCGTAAACCAAGAAGAAAGGAGATTGGCCGGTAGCCCGACTGGGTGTGGTCCGCAATGACCATAACACCGAAGGCAACTCTTGAACCCATCTTCCGGCGTATGGTCGTAGTCTGTCAAATACTCGGGCTTTCATGCGTTGGAGAACCATACCATTGGCGCGTTCGAATTGTCCGTTGCTCTTGGGGTGCGCCACTGATGCATAGCAAATCTTTATACCAAAGTCTTCGCAGAACTCCTTAAAAACGCCTCCAGTGAATTGAGTCCCATTGTCGGTTATGATTCTGTTCGGGACACCAAACCGATGCACGATGTTTAGAATAAAGTCTCGCGCCTTGTCCGCAGTTATCGTAGCAACCAGCTTAGCCTTGATCCACTTTGAAAACTTATCAATCACGACGAATAGATGCGTGAATCCTCCTGGCGCCTTCTTGAACGGACCGACCATGTCCAAGCCCCATACGGTGAAAGGCCATGATAAGGGAATTGTTTGAAGATCTTGGGCTAGAACGTGGCTCTACCGAGCGAAGAATTGACAACCTTCACATGTGCGAACTACCTTGTCTGCATCAGAGACCGCCGTAAGCCAGAAGAATCCTTGTCTGTAAGCCTTGCCTACCAGAGTGCGCGCCGCGGCGTGATTGTCACAGATGCCCGAGTGAATATCTTGCAATAATTGTCGTCCTTCCTCCGGCGTGACGCATCTCATCAAAACTCCAGAGGGGCTTCTCTTGTATAGCTCTGAATCAACCATGACGTAGCCTTGACTGCGGCGTCGGACTCGCTCTGCATCATCCCGGTCACTCGGCAGCTCTTGCTGAGTTAAAAACTTGATGAACGGTGTCCTCCAATCGGCGTCGAGCATGGCAACCTGATTTGTAACTCCTTCATCAGGGGTTAGTGCTCTGGCAACAGTCGGCTCATAGAGGTGTTCCACGAAAACGTCAGTCGGGGCTGCTTCGCGCTTGGACCCAAACTGTGCCAACTGATCTGCCGCTTCGTTATTATGTCTTAAGACATGGGATAACTCCAATCCGTCAAACTTGTCTTCAAGCTTGCGAACTTCCTGTCGATAGGCCTCCATGGTCTCATTCAGACAAGACCAGTCCTTCATCACCTGGTTAACCACCAACTGGGAATCTCCTCGCACAATCATCTGTCGTATCCTGAGTGAAACAGCAAGTCGTAGGCCGTGAAGGAGAGCTTCATACTCGGCGACATTGTGTGAGGCGGGAAAGTGGATATGAAGGACATACCGTAGCCTCTCCCCAGTCGGGGAAATCAGCATGACTCCCGCTCCCAAGCCGGTGACTCTTTTGGATCCGTCAAAGTGCATGGTCTAGTACTGCAAATCTTCTCTAGGCACATCTTCTTGTTGTTCGGTCCACTCGGCTACGAAATCCACCAGAACTTGAGACTTTATAGACGTCCTCGCCTTGAAAGCTATGTCTAGCGGCATCAACTCCAAAGCCCACTTCGCGATGCGCCCAGTGACCTCCCGGTTGTGGATGACATCGCCGAGTAGAAAGGATGTGACGACGGTGACCAAGTGACCCTGAAAATAATGGGCTAGCTTCCTAGCGGTGATTAGAACTCCATATAATAATTTTTGTACCTGAGGGTAGCGAGTTTTGGCTCCTGCCAGCACCTCGCTAACAAAGTAGATTAGCCTTTGAATCTTCTGGGCTCATCCTTCTTCCTCGCGCTCGACGACCAAGACCATGCTGACCACCTGGTGAGTTGCGGAGACGTAGAGCAATAGGGGTAAACACTCGCCGTCCGATCATATCCTCGGCAGGCTTACCATTTCTTGTTCGGAAGAGTGTTTATTGATCCCGGTAGGCTTAAAACCACTTGGCCAGTCCACTCGACGCAGGTTCCTAGTGAATGCGGGCACTCCATCGTCGTAGTCGTCGGGTGATTTCCTTCTGTCTGCAGAAGAGCAGCGTTCACGTTCCCGGTAACATCGGTCGAGTACCTCCCGCAGATCACTCGGCGGGAGCCTTCGTGGGCTGCTTTGGTAGTTGGAGTTGTTGTTGCGACGATTCCGGTCGTGGATGGGTTGTCGGCTGTGTTCTCTCTCGTGAGAGTCAGCCATATGAACTCATGGCCTCCATACTGCCTCGTGGCGAGGGTCTTTAGATCTGACTGGTGTCTTGCTTTGCTCGGGTCTCTTGTAGTCCTTGGATCGCAGCGGCGGCAGTCGGCTTCTGTCGGGTGTTTCAGCAATGGACTCGGTCGGCCTTCGTGCGGAGCTGGAGGGGTGGCCGTTGGCCGTAGCCGCGACGATGGTCTTGATCTTGTCCAGGAGTGGCGTCACCGCAGCTGGCGCCGCTTCGATGACGGTGTCGATGAGGGTGAGGGCAGCGACGGCGTTCTGTTGAGGCGTTTGGAAGATGTTGGCATTGTCGACTCGTGTCTGCAATATGGCCTCATGGGCCGAGCGCCCAGTCGTCCTCAGGTCTCGTTTCTTTTTGTCGGCTTCTTGTTTCTTCCTGAGCTCCTCCTTCTTGTGCTTATTCTCCTCCTCCACGCACTTGCGCTCTTGCTCAAGCTTTGCTCGTTCCTCCTCCGCGATCCTCCGGGCCATAGTCGAGTCGGTCTCGGCTACTTCGGCCATGAGAACGTTGAGAAGGTCCGGATCATAGTAGTCTTTATTTGCGTCGTAGCTGTTGATCTCGTCCGTGGAGATGTCGTAGAGATCGTCGAAGTCGGTGGAGCTTAGATGTTCGTCAAGGTCCATAGATGAGTACGACCCGAGTCGTTCGAGTATGACCGCGACCTCCCTCGGGGCCGGGGGACAGCACGAAGGCGATGAAGAAGATTCTCCCGAGTGGATCGGATCCAACTCAGAAGATGAGAGGTTATGGTAGATTTTAGCGTCGCCCGGTAACCCGAGCGTCACCAAGGAATTTTCCCTTCCCGACTGGTTCGAATCCGAGTCGAAAAGAGAGAGCTTACCGAATTTGTCGGTGATGAAATCGAGCCCGCCGAAGCGAAGCGCCTGCCCAGGGGCGAAGACGAAGTCGGCAAAGCTTGATGGAGATCCCATTGCGCTTGTCGGCGAGATGTTGAAGAAGAACTTGACGCAGAGCCCCTACCTGGCGCGCCAACTGTCGAAACTTGGTTTCGGCAATATCAATCTGGGGGTAGCAGTCAAGTGTCAAACACAATGGGTTAGTCGGGACAAAGGTTTAGACAGGTTCAGGCCGTCTCTAATGAGAGGTAATACCCTACTCCTGTTTCGGGGATTCGATCCGCCGAGTGTTTATTGATCTCTTGATCTTTTTCAATAGGGGCTCTCGCAAGTTTTCTGTCTGTCCGTGTATTTTTCCGTCTGCCCCTCAAGGGACGCCCTACCCTCCTTATATAGTTCCGGAGGGTGGGTTTACAAGTCGGAGACCTATTCTACTCTAAGTCGGACTCCTCAATCTTACCAACTATAGACTATGGGTCGTTACCTTATCTCAATGGTAACGTAATACTGAAGTCATAGCCGGTTTACATAATCATGGAGCATAACTTATCCCCTATGGTAAGTCGGATAAGCTAGCCGTGAGGGTATCCGGTACCCATAATCTCCACACTAATCATTTGAGATTAACTGGGTATATTTGAACATGCCAAACAAGATGACCAAGGCAACACAAATCATTGTGATTGAAGAATTTGGCAAAGAGTATATACGCATGACCATTGGTATGAAAAATCCACCATAAGGACATAGGGCATTTGAAAAGAAAGGAAGCTTTGGCTCTGCAATGGAGTAGTTAGAAAAAAGAGTTCTTCCCCTGTAGGAACTGAATGAATCAGCTATCACTGCTGAAAGGACACAATCATAAGTTAAACCATGATGAGATTGAACTAATCATTTGAGATTAACTGGGTATATTTGAACATGCCAAACAAGATGGTCAAGGCAACACAAATAGGTCAAGGTTGAGAACCTAAGGAACATAGAGTGCTAGGTTCACCCTGGGAACACACTTGGATAAGCATGAGATTCATCGAAACTTGTGTGGATGGGTATTTGATGCTCTTTCCTGGACCCAAGGAAATTATGGGATGGCACGAGAAGTTGAAAGGAACAGATTGAAGTGTCAACTATATTGAAAACTATAACAAGAACCTTAAGTAGACATTATGAAAGCTTTGATCAAATTCTCTGCCGATTGCTTCTGTTCAGTGGTGCCAGATATGCGAGCAACATGGTCATGACGAGACGATTTTGATTCGATAATTTCAATGTGAGCTCCAGAAATCTGCAATGATACTAAAAAATTAAACATCGATGCAAAGGAGAGAAAACAATAGGCTACCTATAAGGTCTTTTTTCCCTAAATATAGATCCACTGAAGATGTCAGATATACCAATTGCACTACAATATTTTTTGTCATGTTAATCCCACTAACAGATTATCTCCTTTCCTACAAAGTCCACTTAAATGCTTGCAGTCTTGCAATTGTATAAACACACATCATACGATGCTTTCTAACCATTTTAATAAAACAAGCAAAAAGAATCAACTTGTGTTGAGTACTGGAAAATGGAACATATATTCATTTAAGAAAAATAATATAGTATTCAACTCACTATTAGACGACATAGCAAGAGGCAATAAAACAGAATACCATGCTCTACAAAACAAAGTTTTGTTATCATTAAACTTCAGTATATAAAAAAATGCATGAGTAGGTTTCACATGAGAGCCATTCTAAAAATTCTGAAAACTTGACATCCCACGGTACTTTTCAGAAAATGGCAAAGAAAATGCATATAATACTTTCCATAACAGAATTAAAAGTTTATCCCCTTGGATCTGATTACAGAAAATTCATTCCATATAGTACTTTCCAAACCATAAATATAAAATATTTTCCCCTTTAGCTTCAGGTTAATCCAAGGCACCAAGATCAAGGTAAATACCATTAACTACCAAGCCATTAAATTTTTTTATAATTGTGATTGTGATTTGTGAGCTCAAGAACAACCTTAAAACATATTGGTTTTTGTTTTATAATCGTCCAATACCAATGCAAAGAAATTTAATTTTTTATGGACAAAATCATCACCTTTCTGAACAAATAAAGATCTAACATGGAGCACAGTTTCTAGCAGTAACAGACATTGGTTTCTTGTCTAGTAGCAACAACAATTGGAGCACATAGCTTGTTCTAATATGCAAGATGGAGCACATAAATATTTTCAAATATCGATTCTTATAAAACTCTTGTAGGAAATTTCATTAGGACAAAATTTATGTGTCTGCCACTGTTCATGCTTATGCTCTATCAACTGTCATTTCGTTGCCTTCAATGCTTACAGGCTCATGGAAATCGGACTATGGCAATATGAAGGCATGTAAGAAAAAGAGAAAGAAAGAAGAATTGGAATATGGCTCGAGTTTCTCCAGGCTCTAGCAGTAGCATTATATCATAATTCAGATTCTTCGTACATGTGTATTTTTTTCCTAAGAAAGCAACAAACTGAAAACTATGATGCTGTCTCATATATTCTTTAAAATTTATTTATTTATTTTTGTGCATGGGTGTTGGATTTGCCTCCAATTTTAGTAAGACCAAACAAACAAAAAAGTGTCAGTTATTCTTAAGAAAAGAAAATACTCTCGTTGAACATAGACATCTTCATAGTAAAACTAACTGAAGAAATTGATGTTTAATGTCAGTGCCCCATGCATCATCAGATCAGAAACAGGTAATGCATAGATCTCAGCACCTTCAGTTTGTTCTCAGCACATCATCAGATCAGTACCTACATTATGCCAAAAAAATGTGCAGGTGGAGAATTTTCCAAAGGGGCGGGCGGGGGACAAAATCCAATTAACTTACTTATAGTTATTATGCTATACAATTAAACGACAAGATCCAAGAAAACATATGCGAAAAAATTGAGTTTCCACCTCACACTTACAAGTTTCTTCTCTGACATATGTTATCCCAAGCCAAAAAATTGAGCTAATCCCAATTTTCTTTGCTAACTTATATCTGACAAACAAAATGATCTAAACTCAAATCACGGTAATAAAAAGACCACAACCAATATCAAAACTTTAGGACCTAAACCTAACGACATCAAAAATGTTGATCAAGGTTTTATTATCCTAATAAATTTTACTGATTGCACACTGGACAATCACCCACAGGATAATGCCTGGTGCAGAGACAGGTGTGACCGCCGCCACGCCACGTGGCGTGCCGCGTATGGTCCGGTCCTGATATGGCAGTGCCACAACGTTATCCTCTGGGGATTTTCAGTGACATGAGTAAATTTTGTGTTGGCACTGTTTAGCAGGGGAAATTATGTGGTGCCAGGATTGGACAGATGAGCCATTTAGCATAAATAACAGAAAATAAATAAAGAAATGGTCAAAGAATCAGCAACCTGTGGGCTGTGGTGCACAGGGTGTTTGTTCACATTGGGCTCTGCAAGCTAGGTGCCAATGGATGCAATTGCAATCTGGAATGTTCTAATATGAAAGTGGATGAAGAACTAGATGTTAATATGGTCACTAATCCCTTTGTCTCATAAAAAACCAATCTAAAATGAGATGTGACATTCTATAGTACAATAAATCTAGATAAGAACCTACGTCGTATCTCATTCTAGGTTGGTTTTTTATAGGACGGAGGGAGCAGTGCATATACCACTCAAATTGTAACTCCAAATCAGGAATGAGGAGACTTGTTCAGAAGGTAAGAATCTTGGTTTGATGTAGATAAATTCTGAGCCTGTGACAATACAAGATTAGGTAAGTGATATTTTCTCACTGGGTAATTCCAGCCACTGGCAATTATCCTATCCAGCAAGGAGACTGAAAATCCATGGCTAGCACAAATTTTCTTCTTTTTCTTAAAAGAAAAAAAAGCACAAACAACTTATATTGTGCTACCTCCGTTATTTTTTATTTGACGTTGGTTGGTTAGTTCAATGTTAAACTAACGAACATCATCTAAATAAAAATGGAAGGAGTAGTAGAAATAGATCAAATCACAGTTGTCTGGACATCCTTGGATCTGTACACCAAATCCCCAATAGAGCAAAGCTCCTCAGTATTTTCCCTTCTGGCCTCCTGCGTATGGTCCGTGTATGGTCCGGTCCTGATATACAAATACGTCATACTAGAATTTGCAGTCAATGTTTTTCTTTTTGTTTGTTTGTTTTTGTGTGTGCGCGCTTGTTTGTGTGTTTGTGTGTGTGTGTGTGTGTGTGTGACAACAGTCGAAAGTTCAATTTTGAAACCTGCTAATGCCCAAAATATTATCAGTAGTAACCTGCAGTTCATGCATGATGCAGCATCGAATGGTACATCTAGATGAGCATAATCAGCTAGCCTCTTTTTCGTTTTGATAACTAGTTACCGTGCATCTT
The DNA here is from genome assembly GCA_008326285.1 of Oryza officinalis. Classification (NCBI taxonomy): domain Eukaryota; kingdom Viridiplantae; phylum Streptophyta; class Magnoliopsida; order Poales; family Poaceae; genus Oryza; species Oryza officinalis. The sequence continues at coordinate 13,346,386 of BDMV01000006.1, read as the reverse complement.
ATTAGCTTATGTTTGCAACTTTAAAGATTGCTTTCACAAATAACATATCAGGGAGTAGTTTTGCTATTCATGTTTTGGTTAGAACTACAGAAGATAAACAAAGATGATGACATCATATTATCTCAACAATAGTCACGTCTGACATCATAGTATAGGCAACACAACCCATAGAATACATCGGTTTACAACCAGATGTGAATAGCTCAAAATTGCATATCATGGGACAAGTCCAAGACAACAGTTTACCAACAATACCACATATTCTGCATTTCAGAAGAAAACCATTGAAATTTATCCTCAAGAATACAGAACATATGCGTATGTCGATCATCTACACAAGGGAGAGAAAACAATTCATTGTCTATTTGCTACAAAAATTCAGAATCTCGTATCCTCTATTTACAAGGGAGACTCCAACTATTATGTTGCACCAGTGACAACTGCATGCCCTAACCATCTAAAAAAACTGCATGCCCTAGTCATGTACTCATGTTGTCAATTGTAACTCTTGCTCGAGTACAAGTTTGTACCCGGTGTTGCTATGACCAAAATTGCCTACTATTCACAGTTGATAACAAACCATAAAAGCATCAGAGAACATGTCAAAGGAATAACCTGCCGAAGATGAGATTAAGAAAATTGAGCAAAAAAACATTGAGCAATGGAACCGAAAATATAGGGCCTGTTTGGTAGGGCCATGGCTCTAAAATCTGAATTGAAGTGGAAGTTCAAAGGAGATGACAGCTAATTGAGTTTTACTAAAATAATTAACTTCTAAAGTTAAATATTAGCGTAGTCCTTATATCCAGCGGAGACAATCGCAAGCAATATGCAGAACACCAGAAATTATATCTGCATATTGTGATTGAAGAGGTTGGCAAAGATTATACACACACGACTATATCTACGAAAAACCCATCATAGGACATGGGGGGTTTGAAAAGAAAATGAAGCTTTAGTTCTGAAACAGAATAGTTAGAAAAAAGAACTATCCCCCCACACAATGGAAGGAAACAGCCATCACTGCAGAAAGGACATAATCATGAGAAGGAATCAGCCATCACTCCTGAAAGGACACAATATGGAACTAATCGACTGGGAATATTTGAACATGCCAAACAAGGTGGCCAAATTCTTGTGATTGAAGAATTTGGCAAAGAGTATATACACATGACCATTGGTAAGAGAAGTCCACCATAGGGACATAGTGCATTTGAAAAGAAAGGAAGCTTTGGCTCCGCAGCAGAGTAGTTAGAAAGAAGAGTTCTTCCCCTGTGGTAACAACTGAATGAATCAGCTATTACTGCTGAAAGGACACAATCATAAGTTAAACCACACAGAGATTGAACTAATCATTGAGATTAACTGGGAATATTTGAACATGCCAAACAAGATGACCAAGGCAACACAAATCATTGTGATTGAAGAATTTGGCAAAGAGTATATACGCATGACCATTGGTATGAAAAATCCACCATAAGGACATAGGGCATTTGAAAAGAAAGGAAGCTTTGGCTCTGCAATGGAGTAGTTAGAAAAAAGAGTTCTTCCCCTGTAGGAACTGAATGAATCAGCTATCACTGCTGAAAGGACACAATCATAAGTTAAACCATGATGAGATTGAACTAATCATTTGAGATTAACTGGGTATATTTGAACATGCCAAACAAGATGGTCAAGGCAACACAAATAGGTCAAGGTTGAGAACCTAAGGAACATAGAGTGCTAGGTTCACCCTGGGAACACACTTGGATAAGCATGAGATTCATCGAAACTTGTGTGGATGGGTATTTGATGCTCTTTCCTGGACCCAAGGAAATTATGGGATGGCACGAGAAGTTGAAAGGAACAGATTGAAGTGTCAACTATATTGAAAACTATAACAAGAACCTTAAGTAGACATTATGAAAGCTTTGATCAAATTCTCTGCCGATTGCTTCTGTTCAGTGGTGCCAGATATGCGAGCAACATGGTCATGACGAGACGATTTTGATTCGATAATTTCAATGTGAGCTCCAGAAATCTGCAATGATACTAAAAAATTAAACATCGATGCAAAGGAGAGAAAACAATAGGCTACCTATAAGGTCTTTTTTCCCTAAATATAGATCCACTGAAGATGTCAGATATACCAATTGCACTACAATATTTTTTGTCATGTTAATCCCACTAACAGATTATCTCCTTTCCTACAAAGTCCACTTAAATGAGTGCAGTCTTGCAATTGTATAAACACACATCATACGATGCATTCTAACCATTTTAATAAAACAAGCAAAAAGAATCAACTTGTGTTGAGTACTGGAAAATGGAACATATATTCATTTAAGAAAAATAATATAGTATTCAACTCACTATTAGACGACATAGCAAGAGGCAATATAAGTGTTTGTGTTTGTCACATTTTTTAACATCTACCCCTTTCTCTAGACACTGAATCCATATCAAATATAGAACAAAGTAAAAGTTATTACATTCAAAACGAGGGGTTCATTTATGTTGCAAAAGGACAGCTAGCATCAATATGAATGACAAACTAACCTTTCTAATGTTGTCCAGGTTTGTGCCATGTTTCCCCATTACTTTTGGCAGGCCACTAGCAGGAATAGTCATTTCCATATGCGGAGGACGTCTGACCAATGGTGGTTAGCGAAGAGGATTAAAACAGGAAGGATCAGATACCAACTAATAATTAAAACGAATTATTAAATGGAAGAATAAGCAGCACTTGAGATCAGGATTCATGGGAAGTTCTGTTCCAACATACCCTCCATATCCCTTTGATGTATATGACGAGACTGCTGAATAGCCATCATCTACAGCCTGATGGAAAATTATCATTGACTAAGCTGATCACAAAATTCAATATGAAGATCAAAGGAGAAACAAGTATAACTGAAGTTAAACTAAAATGGTGTACCTGCAAGGAGCTGTACCCATACGAACTGCCACGCGGATATACTTCCAAACCACGTTCAATTTCACCCCTATGATCATAGCCCAGGGGAGTGATCTGTTGTCTGTAAGGTAATAATGCAGGCAAAGGATAACTGCTTGCATACAAAGGATCAGTAGTGGCAACAGTTAGCTTCCCATCCTTCTCAGAATTTTGCCTGTCCACACTGTCCCTCAAAACATCATCCCTGAGTCTTAAAACTATCTGAACAAGAGCATCACGCAGATTTTCAACTTCTCCGAACACCTACATGCAATGACAATTTAGAGCCCGAGCTATCACAGTAACAGACTCTTTTTAAATGGTAAAATGAGATACCTCGACAAGCTCATCACTGGAAGATGCCTTCCGTGGTTTTTCACCCTTTGATATGTAGATAGCTGCCTTAGTCTTACTCCGCATGTCATTGACAATCGAACCGCCCTTGCCAATAAGACAGCCTATTACCTTACCTGGAACAAGAAGGCGAAGATTCATTTTACCTTCACTATCATCATTGATCTTCGATTGCAGAAGCAGAACAGCTTCCACTGCTGCAGACTTAGCATCATCAGTGGCCTGAAACAGAAGGTAACACCTCAAATAAAACACCACACCATAGGGCAGAACCAACAAAACTTTAGAAGGAAGTGTGGTCAAACCTCAGTGGATGTAATGGTGATTATACTTTCCTCTCGGTCATTTTTTGAGTCATCAACATCTATCCTTGCACCACTCTCTTTCCTTATACCCTTTATGGTCACCCCACCTTTACCAATAACCAACCCGATCTTGCCAGCAGGGCATAAAACACGCAATACTAGCTCCCCAGAACATTTTGGTGTATTATAAGCAGGAATTACAGGAAGCACAGATTGGTAAATGGGCAGTCGACTATGAGCATCAGCTGATACTGTAAGTTCAGGAACATGAGGTGTTGACCCTAAGATTGATAGACTTGGATGTCCAGAAGATATGGCAGCATCAGAGTGTGAGTAGAAGTTACTAGATGGGTAAACAGGAAGCTCAGAAGGAACTATAATGCTTGGAGGAAGTTCTGAAACAGAAGTTTCAAGAGGAATGGTCTCTTTTGATGGACACTTGTAAATGATGGTTGATACTGCAAATAGTGCCTTTCTGACAGCTCTAGCATCACCGGTTATCTGTTTAGCATATATATACATTACACATAGCAATTAAAGAACATATATATGGAAACACATCATACATATTGCGGAAAGTAGAACTTAAAAGGAGTGGTTACAAATTGTTAAGCATGATACAGTATAAAGGTGTGTACAACATAAAGTATGATTAACAAATAAAGAACAAAATCTGATAGAAAGGCATTTAGCTTCAGAGCTGCATTTACTGAACAGATTAAAATTATCTTCAAAATATTGTACTGGCATGTTGTAACTAATAAGATTTTTATTCTTTTTATAGGTATTGGTGGTGACTGCAAGCTGTACACCAATCCTCTCACTCCAGAAGATCTTATATGGCTCTGAATAAACTTAGGCATGCATATTGTTTGCAGGATCTTTTCTTTAAAAAATGGATTCCTCGCAAATGTCTATATGTAGGTGGCTGATTGATCTCATGCAATGATGTCTACAATTTTATGTTCGAGCGTAACTAAGTTTTACATTTTTAAAATTTAGAATTTATAGCATATTTATTTGGCAAATGCCATAATGGATGGTCACTCTCAAACAAAGCATATATGATGATATTATTACAAATCGTATGAAAGTCAAGGAAATTACTGCAAATATGCTGCTCAATATCCTCGAACTGTTCAATAGTTGTTAATCCCCTATTATGTTGGCAAGCGATTTAAATTAAGAAAAGTATAAGATGAGAGAAATTACCTGAACAAAATTATCAAAATTCATAGCACATGAATGTGTAACTTCATTTGGATCTTTTGGGCTCACTTTAATAAATGCTTTTGAAGTCGACCGAAGCCTCTTGATGACAGTACCAGACTTTCCTATGATACTTGCAGATTGACTAGCTGGTACAAGGATGTTTGCTTCTTCATCATCCGAGTCCCTAGTGATGGACAGAGCATCAACAATTGCATCATGTACCTTGAGTAATGCATCTTGTGCTGTGCAAACAGGCCCCCTATCATCATCGTCATTAACATCTAGGTTTCTATGCTTGACAAAACAATATACCAAAATAACCCTTTTGTCTGCACCAGGGTGAGGGTCAACAACCTTGACTTTAGCATTCGTCTGTTGTCGGATAGAGTTTATCACCTTGCCATTCTTGCCAATTACATTACCTATTACTTTGTCTGGACAGAGTATGCGGTAAACAACCAATTCATCATTACTGGAGTTTTCCTGGGCACGTGCTACTGGCCTCCTCTTTTGCTCCCTCCTATCTTCTCTGTCATGGTCCCGGTGTTGCTGAGGGCGTTTACCAGTATGCCTCATTTCATTAACTGCAAAAGAGAATGCAGGATAAAAAAACATATTTTATGAACTGCAAATGAAAAATGCAGGCTTAAAATCATGGGAGGCATTATAGATGAACAAAGAACATCAAGCAATTAAATACTTTCTAAGAAAGGAATATAAGAGAAAGAGTATGATATATAAATACAATGAAACTAGCAAACAATAATAAATGGTTGAGACATCAGCTATTTAATATTAGGCACAAAAAAATCAAAATGGTAAGGCAGCAATGATGCTGGTGAAGCACTGTCAGCATTTCACCCAGCAAAGATTGGCAATTAGATTATATTTAAGGAAAATGTTTCATTTTTGGCTATTCATACAATGTCAAACTAACATTAGTAGTCACAGCATACAGAACATGAAGAAATCAATAGAAGAGAATAAATGTGCAATCATTATCATGTCGAGCTACAAATATGCCAGGCACAAACATTCAGAAGAACATATTTGACTGAATGCACATGACTATACAGGAACTAAGGACAGGTTACAATTTTAATTGAACTAAAGAAATGGGAAAATATTACACATACGTGGCACATGCAGCCCCAAGGCATGCAATAACTGTCTCAAAGGTTCCACCTACTAAACTTGGTGATGGAAGCGCCATAGTAGTAACAGATAGTGAAACCATGGTGATGGAAGCGCCATAGTAGTAACAGATAGTGAAACCATGGCTAAGAACACTAGATGCGGTGATGTACGTGTTAGAGAATCAACAGCGAGACACGACAAACAAGTTGAATTAAGTGATACATGTGGCAGCCCCAGCAAGCAAAACACTTTGAATTAAGTGATGGATGTGGCAGCCCCAGCAAGCAAAACACGACAAGAGCAGTCGAATCGCGGAAAACAGGATCCGGTCTACGGATTGATCACAACAGGATTAGAGTTACGGATTTATCAGGGCAGGATCGATAAAGCAAAAGGACGTTGCCATGGC
>BDMV01000006.1:13312653-13340023 GCA_008326285.1 Oryza officinalis | reverse complement strand
CCCCCCCCCAGTCTGCCTGCGTGCCTGCAGCAGGGGCGGATCCAACTTGGGACATGGGGTTTCAATTGAACCCCCAAACTTTTGGGGGAACAAACAACAAACTGTTACTTGTATTAAGGTTAAGGCTCTGAAATTAAGAGAAGAGCTTCTTCCAGATCTACAAGAGAAGCTAGGGTTAACGCAAGCAAATTCCAGACAAAAGAACTCCCGCTGGGAGAGAGAGATGAATCAGAAAGAGGATGTGGATGCTCACCAGGATCCCCTCCCCTCCCCTGCTCTGCTCGCCAGATCTCCCCTCTTCAGCTGCGACTCGTCTTGGCGCAAGGAGCGGAGACGACGAGACGGGAGATTTTTCTTTCTTTTACGCAAGGGAAGGAAGGGGAAGATACTCGAGTGCTCCACCTTTTATCTCAAAATTTTCACATTAAAACTACCTATGTTATCCAATCTATACGATGATTGGTGGCCCACCTGTCAGCAGTATTTGAAGAAAAAAATACAATAAACTCGGTTAGGAATTATATCGACAACAAACTTCTCAAACCACCGGCAACCACTAGCTATCGCTCTATGCACCGCCACCACCGCTTTTTCTCCATTAGCCACCATCGTCCCTCTTTTCCGTCTTCGCATGCGCAACGTATCCTCTAGCCATCGACATATCTTTTCTCCTCTCTAGTTGTCATGCACGCTATTGTCATGGTCGTCGTTGAGACTGAGGGCGTCGGGCTTGCAGGGACTCGAGGAGGCAGGAGTCGACCCGATGGAGAGCAGAGACGCTAGATTCAAGCTCCTCCTTGCTGGATCTGGCGGTTTTCCAACTGTCGAAGAAAAAAAGAAAGAAGAGAGAGAATTAGTGTGCGAAGTGGTTGCAGAGTCACTGGACTTGGAGGTGGAGAGGCAGTGGAGTCATCGGATTTGGAGATGGATAAAATGGGGTGGTTCAAATTGAAACAAAAGATAAAGCTAGCTGTTGTTAAATGAAAAGAATAATTAAAAGATGATATAGTATGAATACTTTTAAGAATACATAGTAATTTATTTTTTCTATAGCATAATTAAAAATGAGTTGTCCATTAGTCCATAATCTCGTGTTATGCTAAGCCAACTACAGTTTTATCGTTCCTGCATAGTATGATTGGGTCGGTCTACTTAGCTACTACTAATAATCTCATGATATATTGATGCACGAAAATAAAGACTTTTGCTAACGCGGGATGATTAATTATGGATAGATAGATTTGGCTAAAAAAGATAAAAATAATAACATAAATTTTTCTCGATAATAAAGCATTTGATTGTGGTCTCCTTTTCTCACTGCAAGATATATGATAACTATCTCTTATCAACATGTATATAACTATATTGGTATTTTCCCTTATTCTTTCATGTTGTTTTTTACATATATGTTAATTTGGACTAATATTTTTTTCTCATAATTAAATAGATAATAGATCGTTTTTTCATATTTCTCCTATAAAATATGAATAGTGCATCGTATAATTTAAAAATATATTATAAGTGTATGTAATTTAATGTGTAAGGTATGGACTTATTGTATAAGATTTACTTTTTCTTTAAAAAAAAGCTGCACCATAGGTAGTTAGGTGAACAACAATAAAAAATAGAGAATCCATTGCTTGCCACTGATTTTGTCCCTGTTCTATAATATGCCACTAAGTTTGTCAAATTTTACAATATGCCATCATATTTTGCTTAACTTCTACTACCTCCATCCCAAAATACTTGTCGCTTTGAGTTTTTGTTTGTAACATTTGACCATTCGTCTTATTCAAAATATTATAAAATTATTATTTATTTTATTTGTGACTTGCTTTATTATCTAAAGTATTTTAAGTATGACTTATCTTTTTTTATATTTGCACTAATTTTTTAAATAAGACAAATGGTCAAACATTACAAGCAAAAAGTCAAAACAACATCTATTTTGAGACGGAGGAAGTATAATATATCATCGTCGTCCAGTTAGCCTTCGTTAGTACTATACAATTTTGTCCTAATGACCGAAATACCCTTTGGTAAAAAATTTTGAAATATCAGATTGTAAAATTTCCCAAGTTTGAGATGGGCAACTTCTGTGCTAGTTTACAATACGATATTTCAGAATGTTCGGCCTAATTTTGGAAATTTTTGTCCCAAGGGTATTTCGGTCATTAGGACAAAATTATACGATACTAACCGAGGCTAACTAGATGATGATGAAGTTAAGCAAAATACGATGGTATATTGTAGAACTTGACAAACTCAGTGGCATATTATAAAACGGGACAAAGTCAGTGACACACAATGGATTCTTTCTAATCAAATTGTTTCTTTATTTCATTCAAAACAAAATATTTCTTACGTAAACATGTTAGGAGAATTTCGAGACAAGATAAGAAAAAAAAGAAAGGTTAGTCACTAGCCCACACACACGAGGAAAAAAGTTGCTCACATGGTATATACTCCCATTAATCGATAATATATTAATATTATTAAATTTGTTCTTCACCGTAATACGGTAAAACTTTAACCCTATATTCTTTCGTTGTTCCATTTTCTTCTTGTTTTCTCGTACTTCTTTATTTTTTATAATAATATTGGTAGAGCGAGCACTATTACTTGCACATGAATAGTAGCAGCTAGCTCATGTGTGTGCGCACTTCGAATATATCTTATCTATGTTTTTACATGAGTAAATAATTATTATTATCTTTGTTAATTATATTGTATTTATATAAGGTACTTATCTAGTATTTTAAGAATTGGAAAGATATTTTTGCTAAAGATAATCTAGGATGCTATAAAGATTAATAATATTGAACGATATATAGTCATATATATTTATGGATAAATTAGATATCAACACTTGTTATGAATCCATTGACCATAGTGCACTATATATATTATTCAAGTGAGTTGTGACTTTTGCTATTTACTACTTACATGTCTATGCATTACAATAGGATCTAGAGATAAAAATATGATTTAGTTTATTTCTAGTTTGTTTTTTATGATGTGTTGGGTTTTTACAATTGTTTAGAGAGGTTTTTTTAGGGTATAGTTTTTCTAAGAGGGAGGAATGAGTTTTTTAAGGGAGAAGAAGAATTAATTAGATGATTTATTGTTTTGTAAATAGATTAGTTTATCGAACCCCCATTTATAAAATGGTATGTTTGCCACTGGCTGCAGCTAGCCAGAGCAAAAGCTGAACATGATGTTAGAATCTCGAACAGAGAGGCCGAGAGGACTCCCTCGAATGAAATTGTACGGATTTGCACAGGAGGCCACAAGGCCTCGGAGCAAGAAACCCTAATGCCTGCAATTCCAATGTCCAAATCTCCTCTGATTTATTTCCGGTTCTTTCCCCTCCACTTCTTTCTTCCCCAATCCCCAAATCCATGAAAGAATGTTTCAACTGTCCCATAAGACGAGGCGAGAGAAAGTGTCGAAGGCATCGATGACCGATTGAAGCGAGGACATATTGAAACTACCACCACGCATTGACAATGGCGGGGGGGGGGGGGGGGAAANAAGGGGGGGGGGGGGGGGGGCAATGACATCGGAAGTGTACAGTTCCGATAGCACGACACATTATATACGAGACAAATTCCGGTTATCATTTCCAACCTCTTCGGCGGCGGTGGGCGGCGAGACGGGATCTAGGAGAAGGAGCAGAAACCCTAGGGAGGAAGGGGATCGAGTTGAGGGGAAGCTCGGGTCATCTCTCTGCGGTCTTCCCTTGAGGAAGCTCAACTATTGCGTGTCACGGTTGTTACGACTACGAGAACACTCATCATTGGAACCTTTTTGAGAGGATCTAGCCATAAAAAGGGAATTCACTGATTGATACCTATCAATTTGGGAGGATCAAATTATATATTTAGAGCTAATCCCTACCAATTTTAAGGGGCATGATAAAAGAGATTAATGCCACCTGCCATCTACCTCACTTTTTGTGGAGCACACAACAAACAAAGGTAACCGCTAACCTAGACACCACGCTTCAGTTGTTGATTACTACTCTAGCCTTGCGCAAGAACTTTCTTCTTTATCCAGAGTCCTAGTACTAGAGCACTTAATTATAAACTAAGCGACGAACTCACACCGATGAGGATATATCTCACTTAAGTAAACTAATTAAATAACATAAAGAGAGACAAGTATAGACACGATCCGAGTAGTTTTTTGTAGTGTCCGAGTAGGACTCCGTTTATCCTTTTTTATCCGGAACAACTTCTATTCCAGGAAGATAATTTTTTTCTTTATCCGTCGTATTTCCTTAACCAAAGGATATCTTCTCGTATATTATTAGGTATATGGTATTTTCGTATATCACAAATCCATATGTAGGAGGTATGCCTTATCCTTGACACTGACAGTAGCCCCTGACCTCAATGCAAATGATCGGATGAGTGTTCTTGACCATGTAGCCCAAAGATCCATCATTGTTAGAATCACCTAGCCTTTTTGGAATACCGAGTAGGCATGAAATTGCCAACAAGTCATCTTTCCTAACCATGATAGAGAATGTGACTATTGTTTGAATTTGAATTGAGGTCAAAAAAAATACGACCATGCTATAGCGTTCTTGATCAAATATCCGTACATAACATTTGTCAAACTCATCCAACCGTTTTCGGACAGTCGAGTAGGTGCAAAGTACGCGACAAAGTCCTTCTCTTCTCCTAGACCGAGAACTTGACTTGAACTTGAATTCACTAATCCAACATTCATCTAGTTGGAAATTACATATGATTAGGGATGTTCTAAGGTTCACCCTAGGGTGTCACCCCTTGAGCTTAGCCCACAACAAATTTACAAGACCCAAAACTCAAATCAGACTCAGATTGGATGAGGTACGTGACTTGTTTTGTAGATTCCTGACAGCTCAATAGGAATTTTGACGTGGGGCCAAAATCATCTGAAAGTAGACTCCATAATTTTCCAACAAGTACTCATGGATCCCAAGATATCTTCTAGATAAGCGGCTAGGTCCGTTTGAAGTTGATGCTGTTAGGAGGCTTGAATCCGAACCAAAACGTGCAGAACTTCCTCTCTTGCCTTCTATAAACCAAAAGTGACGTAGTGATATAGGAGTAGACTTGGTAAAGTTCTTGTTTTAATTCCCAATCAACTTTTTTGCTCATCCATGCATTTCTTGCACTCGATCTCTTTCCCTTTACCCAAACAAGTGCCACTGCAAAACGAAAATATACAAAACTTATAGTGCAATAATGTTTGTTCAAATATATAGCATGTAAATCTCACATAGAAAGCGTGCACCTTTGATTGATGAATACATAAGGTAGCCATGGTCATATCCAAGCTAGTGATGTCCTCATCAATCGGCCATCGGCCCTTAAGGCCCAATGAAAATGTTGGAATGTGAGTATATTTTATGGGCTGATAATTTTGGTTAGCTTGTAGGCTACGTGGGAAGCTACTCTTTATTGTTTAGGGCCCTTTATGAAAAACTTATAATGCTGTTTGTTTGAGTAGGCATTCTTTTGTAATACATTAATCTTGTAGAATTTTCACAGATATTAGTTAAATTTCCATGATATTTTTAAATTTCAAAAAACAAAAGCCAAAGGGACCTACGATTGGAATTAGTAAGTATACTCATACTTGTTTTATGATTCTCTATGAAAATTTTCAAGCTCCAAGACCATTGTCGTAAAAGAGCTTTTATCGATGATTTGTGGGTTCTACCTGATTGCACATTGGATGCTACAAAAAAATATCTAAATAGCAACCTATGATATCAAATGGAACATATTTGACTCTAAGTCTACGAGTATCAATCATATACAATCACTAGAAGAATCAACAAGGCAAACGAATAAATAAAGAACATGGTTGCATCTATCTATCCTATTATCCTATAGTTCCCCAACGAGTGTTACACCTACGTTACGCATTCATCAAATCCAACGTCCTATTTTCATCGAATCCAACGGCTTCAGTCACCCCACGTCTTCCCTCAGACTCCCCTCCCAGCACACATCCCCTAGAGGTGGCCAAACGGGCGGCTTGGCCCGGCACGGCACGGGCACGGGTCCGGCACGGCCCGTTAGGCACGGCTCATGAAACGGGCCGGGCCGTCCCGGCCCACGTGCCGAGCCGCCGGCCCAAGCACGGCCCGTGGATGGCCGGGCCGTGCCCGTGCCGGCATGGCATGCGTGTGGCCCGCCGTGTCAGTACGGGCCCGTGAATGGAAAATGGGCCGTGGACGGGGCACAGTTGGCCCAGGAACCGAAATGGCGCGGAGGGATGCGATGCGGACTTGCGGAGGTGGCTGGCGGGCTGGGCCATCGGCTAGGAGGGGTGCTCAACGGACTTGCGGAGGCGGCTGGCGGGCTGAGCCGTCGGTTGGGAGGGATGAGATACGGACTTGCGGAGGGATGAGATGCGGACTTACTACAGTAGCCGTGCCATGCCGTGCCGGCCCACGGCCCAAGCACGGCACGGCCCATTACTGTAGCAGGCCGTGCCGGGCCGTGCCGGCTACAGGTTCCGCCGTGCCTCGGGCCGCCCGTTTTGGCCCGGCCCGTTTGGCCACCTCTAACATCCCCCCATCGCCTTCGCCCCCTTCTCTCTTGCTATTCCCTCCCTCTCTCGCACACACCCGACGCCGCGACCTCTGCCCTCCTCTCTCTCTCTCTCTCACTACCTGTGCGCTCGCTCCACCCCATGCCCTAATCGTTGCCATGCTCATCGCAAGAGCCGCCGTCGCCGTCGCTACCGATCCCCAGATGCCAAATCCACCAGCGGATCCCTTTGCTCCGCCGCCGAGCCCACCGGCCTCCGATCCCCTTCATTGTCTCCCGCCTCCGTCTCACCGCGTAGGCGCCTGGTTCTGCCGCCGCCAGTTCACCGTTGCCTGGAGTCGCCGATCTCCTCTGTGACTCCCTTGTTGGGTTCGTCGTCGCCCACCTTCGCTTCACCCTCCGTCAACTGAACACCGCGCCTCCTCGTAGCCCCCTCCGCTGATGCCATCTGCCATTGACCGTCACCGATCTCTCCCCTCACTCTCCTCCGCGCCACCCCCCATTTCGGCCTGGGCAACTGAGCCAACCCACCGGCGCCATCGTCATGCTAGCACGACCCCTACCAGTTCACCAGATCAGACGCCAACCCTCCATCCGCCATCCCCGTTGCCGTCAGCCGCCTCCTCTATGCCGCGCGTTGTCATAGGCCGTCCCCACCACGAAGACCGCCTCCTCCTCCCGATTGAATCCCCGATCTCCCAAATCCCTAACCCTAACTCTTTGAAGTTCAACGGAGAAGCCCGGTCTTCATGGTCCTTCCTTTCTGATCTCTATTCCTTGACTCCAATCCCCGTTCTCTGATATTTTTTTCTTTGTTATTAGCGTGTGTGCGCAGGACAGCAGGAGCGAGAGGGTCACAATGATAGAGAGCACCTTGCAGATTGGATCGACCGATGGTAATACCTCATCCAATAATTAGTACATCTTTATTCACTGCAAAATGCAAATTTATATCCCGGTTCCTCCCCTCCCAAATGCGAATGCACCAAAATCCCCATCTCTTTATAGGTTACACTATCATGAGCAGGCATTTTAACGATAGTGTACACTTTCTACCATTGCATTGAGTACTATTGCCTTCAGCGATGCATTGAAAGCAGTTATGATCCAGACATCCAGTGACCAGTGTTCAATCAGTAAAATTTATTAGGATAACAAAACCTTGATCAAAATTTTTGATGTCGTTAGGTTTAGGTCCTTTAGGATTTAAGTTTTGATATTGGTTGTGGTCTTTTTATTACCGTGATTTGAGTTTAGATCATTTTGTTTGTCAGATATAAGTTAGCAAAGAAAATTGGGATTAGCTCAATTTTTTGGCTTGGGATAACATATGTCAGAGAAGAAACTTGTAACTGTGAGGTGGAAACTCAATTTTTTCGCATATGTTTTCTTGGATCTTGTCGTTTAATTGTATAGCATAATAACTATAAGTAAGTTAATTGGATCTTGTCCCCCGCCCGCCCCTTTGGAAAATTCTCCACCTGCACATTTTTTTGGCATAATGTAGGTACTGATCTGATGATGTGCTGAGAACAAACTGAAGGTGCTGAGATCTATGCATTACCTGTTTCTGATCTGATGATGCATGGGTCACTGACATTAAACATCAATTTCTTCAGTTAGTTTTACTATGAAGATGTCTATGTTCAACGAGAGTATTTTCTTTTCTTAAGAATAACTGACACTTTTTTGTTTGTTTGGTCTTACTAAAATTGGAGGCAAATCCAACACCCATGCACAAAAATAAATAAATAAATTTTAAAGAATATATGAGACAGCATCATAGTTTTCAGTTTGTTGCTTTCTTAGGAAAAAAATACACATGTACGAAGAATCTGAATTATGATATAATGCTACTGCTAGAGCCTGGAGAAACTCGAGCCATATTCCAATTCTTCTTTCTCTCTTTTTCTTACATGCCTTCAAATTGCCATAGTCCGATTTCCATGAGCCTGTAAGCATTGAAGGCAACGAAATGGCAGTTGATAGAGCATAAGCATGAACAGTGGCAGACACATAAATTTTGTCCTAATGAAATTTCCTACAAGAGTTTTAAAAGAATCGATATTTGACAATATTTATGTGCTCCATCTTGCATATTAGAACAAGCTATTTGATCCATTTGTGTTATCCATTTTTCTTAAATTCAGGGTATAGTCGGTGAGGACTGCATCTGCGTCATTGCCTGGGTGTCCGCCGCCTCGCTGATCTCATCCGCACCGCCATAACTCCATCGGCAAGACTTGCCGATCTGGTCCGCGCCACCAAAACTCCGTCGCCTACCTCGCCGATCTGCTCCGCTGACGCATTGCCAAGACTCCATCCCCTACCTCGCTGATCTGCTCAGCCGACGCGTTGCCAAGACTCCATCCCCTACCTCGCCGATCTGCTCTGCCGACGAGCCGCGGACTCCTGCATCGACGCACTGCCACCTCCTCCTCATTGAGCGCCACCGCCACCAAGAGGTACAGAAACCCTACTCCACCAATAGCTCTAACTTGAATCAATAGCATAGAGAATCAATAGTTCGTCTTAATCAATAGTATAGAGAATCAATAGTTCTAACTTGATAAGCAGTATTGCTGCATAACAATTTTAGTACAAGACATTCGGATTTTTACTGGACTGATTTTTATGCTTTTCCAATGTTGCGATTAGGCCATTACTGTGTTTTTTTTGTGTTTGAGGAGATTCCTTCATAGAGTTTTATATGTTCCATATATTTTGGAAATTATGCCCATATAGCACACTAATTTTGTTGACATGATCAGAGGATAAAATATTAAGAGGAATATTTATGAACCGAAGATAGGAGGCCGAATCTTAACTTGCAAAGAATAGGAAGTATTGTTTTTCCTCACTGTAATCGAGTTACACTGTTTTCTAACCAATTTGCGACGTCAATGTGCAATGCATTTTCTGACAATATCTCCCTGCACCTTTGATGTGGATTAAGTTTATTGATTCCTGCTCACTTAGGCAAGTTTTATGATCGCAGCTCACTGAGGCTAAGGTGAATTCTTCTGTACTAATTTTCCTATACTCCATGCTGCTGAGCTGAGCATACCTTAACTAACTTTGCTGTTGCTGCTAGCTGAGAAACCAATTGTTGTTGCTACTAGACAAGAAACCAATTTCTGTTACTTCTAGAAACCAATTGTTGGAGTCTCCCTTGTAAATAGAGGATACGAGATTCTGAATTTTTGTAGCAAATAGACAATGAATTGTTTTCTCTCCCTTGTGTAGATGATCGACATACGCATATGTTCTGTATTCTTGAGGATAAATTTCAATGGTTTTCTTCTGAAATGCAGAATATGTGGTATTGTTGGTAAACTGTTGTCTTGGACTTGTCCCATGATATGCAATTTTGAGCTATTCACATCTGGTTGTAAACCGATGTATTCTATGGGTTGTGTTGCCTATACTATGATGTCAGACGTGACTATTGTTGAGATAATATGATGTCATCATCTTTGTTTATCTTCTGTAGTTCTAACCAAAACATGAATAGCAAAACTACTCCCTGATATGTTATTTGTGAAAGCAATCTTTAAAGTTGCAAACATAAGCTAATAAGATGCACGGTAACTAGTTATCAAAACGAAAAAGAGGCTAGCTGATTATGCTCATCTAGATGTACCATTCGATGCTGCATCATGCATGAACTGCAGGTTACTACTGATAATATTTTGGGCATTAGCAGGTTTCAAAATTGAACTTTCGACTGTTGTCACACACACACACACACACACACACAAACACACAAACAAGCGCGCGTACACAAAAACAAACAAACAAAAAGAAAAACATTGACTGCAAATTCTAGTATGACGTATTTGCATATCAGGACCGGACCATACACGGACCATACGCAGGAGGCCAGAAGGGAAAATACTGAGGAGCTTTGCTCTATTGGGGATTTGGTGTACAGATCCAAGGATGTCCAGACAACTGTGATTTGATCTATTTCTCCTACTCCTTCCATTTTTATTTAGATGATGTTCGTTAGTTTAACATTGAACTAACCAACCAACGTCAAATAAAAAATAACGGAGGTAGCACAATATAAGTTGTTTGTGCTTTTTTTCTTTTAAGAAACAGAAGAAAATTTGTGCTAGCCATGGATTTTCAGTCTCCTTGCTGGATAGGATAATTGCCAGTGGCTGGAATTATCCATTGAGAAAATATCACTTACCTTATCTTGTATTGTCACAGGCTCAGAATTTATCTAAATTCTTACCTTCTGAACAAGTCTCCTCATTCCTGATTTGGAGTTACAATTTGAGTGGTATATGCACTGCTCCCTCCGTCCTATAAAAAACCAACCTAAAATGAGATACGACGTAGGTTCTTATCTAGATTTATTGTACTATAGAATGTCACATCTCATTTTAGGTTGGTTTTTTATGAGACGAAGTGAGAAGTGACCATATTAACATCTAGTTCTTCATCCACTTTCATATTAGAACATTCCAGATTGCAATTGCATCCATTGGCACCTAGCTTGCAGAGCCCAATGTGAACAAACACCCTGTGCACCACAGCCCACAGGTTGCTGATTCTTTGACCATTTCTTTATTTATTTTCTGTTATTCATGCTAAATGGCTCATCTGTCCAATCCTGGCACCACATAATTTCCCCTGCTAAACAGTGCCAACACAATTTACTCATGTCCACTGAAAATCCCCAGAGGATAACGTTGTGGCACTGCCATATCAGGACCGGACCATACGCGGCACGCCACGTGGCGTGCCGGCGGTCGCACCTGTCTCTGCACCAGGCATTATCCTGTGGGTGACTGGCCACCAAGGTTTTGCCGTTTTGGCGCCACAAGTATATTGAGCTGCCATTGCTGCTCACCTCTGCTTTGCATCCATCCATCATCAGAGATCAGATAGAACAGTGAGAGTGAGGTGCTGAAATTTGAGCTGAAGCTGAGGATGGCAACCTCCATGATAACCTCGCCGCTGGTGGTGCCGGCCAGGGCCAACGGCCTGCCGTCCATCTCCCGCCGGGGATCCTCCTTCGCCATCGTCTGCGGCGGCGGCAAGAAGATCAAGACCGACAAGCCCTACGGTCTGAAACTGAAACTTTCTTCAGAAATTCAGACTTAGAATGTTTTGCTGATTGTTGTTGAGTGGGTTTCAGTGGCTGAATCTGTGTGGTTTATATATTTTCAGGGATTGGAGGTGGCATGTCAGTCGATATTGATGCATCTGGCAGGAAGAGCACGGTCAGGACTTGTCCCCAGCTCCAAAATTTCTCGATGTTTCAGTCAAATTTTTTCTAGTTATTCTGCATGGTGGTGGCTAAATTTTAAAAAGAAAGCACCATAGGTTTCAAACTTTAAAACTTGCAAGAATAATTGTCCCGTATTTGTCCAAGTTTCAGTGACAATTTCGCAAGTTCTGTTCATTCATAGATTCCATCTGACAGACTCTGTACTGAATAAACTGACAGATTTTTGCGATGGATGCAGGGGAAGGGTGTATACCAATTCGTTGACAAGTACGGCGCAAACGTCGACGGCTACAGGTAACCAAGTTGAGATATAAAATTAAGCTTAAAAGAGTACTTTTATGGTGGTATCTACTGGTAGTATTTTAGCAAATTGATTGGCTCAATCTGACAAATTCCTCGACGATTTGCAGCCCAATCTACTCGCCGGAGGAATGGTCTCCCACCGGTGACACCTACGTTGGTGGTAAGTAAACCATTCTTTTACAGTCCATTTACTCCATATGTAATACTACTATCATATTCATCCCAGCAAAGAAATCTTAGAATAATTTTAAAAAAAGGAGAGAAACAAGAAGATGTATGCTGTAAATTAGAATAACCAAATCTAATTCTATATATGTGCATATGTTGAGTCAGTCCATTGTAGTTACTAGTAGGTACAAAACCTGAAAGGGTCTTGTCAGCAACCTGTGATGTGATGGAGAGTTCTTACTCCCTAGAAATCACAAAGGCAAAAATCTTATCTTAATGAATATTATTAAGAAACTTATAATTCACTTGTATGGTCAATCTTATCTGCCTATATGCTTATACGGTTAATTAATTATATATACCTTTGTATTGTGGTAATTAATCTGCAGGAACCACCGGGCTTCTGATCTGGGCCGTGACCCTCGCCGGGCTCCTCGGCGGCGGCGCCCTCCTCGTCTACAACACCAGCGCCCTCGCCGGCTAAATTCATCCAAATCCAGTCTATGTATGTAACACCAAGCTTGCTGGGTGTCTGCATATTCATCTGTAATCTAAGCTAGCCTTCCTCTGAATGTGATGTGATGATGCCCACTGCTTAATTAAACTGCATTGTGATTAATCTATGTAACACTGTACTTGCATGATGATGATACTACACTTGATACTTGAATTTGGAGATTAATTATTGATGCCAAATATTTAGATTACAAAAAGTTACCTATAGGTATATACACTGCTTGCATTATTGGGACTTCTCTCTAGTGTTTATAGTTAGCTCAATGAGCATGCAAAAGTGAGAGTAAATATCCAATAGCAAGTTGACTCCCTACTTATTACGGATCCCAATTTAAAGCTAAGGACTGAATTTATTTTGATTGATTTATGTATGGTCCTGTCAAGTGCTCCTACTTCACTCCAGATTTGCCAAGGGACTCAAAGACAATACAGTGTGTGGTTCAGTCTATGTCTAGCTATCTTAGGTGAAAACGATACTACCACATGAAATTCTACCAGCAGGCGTGTGGCCTGCTTGTCCCGTGAATAGTTTGAGATATTTAGGGCATATTTGGCACACCTTCAGCTTTAGCTTTATTTCTCTTGGAGCTGGAGCCCAGTCAAACAGTTTCAGTTCCATTAAAAATAGGAACGAAATTAGGTGGAACGTTTTCACAAAGTAAAGTAAAACTGGATTTAGGCTGCTCCACAACTCCATTCCATACCCAACTCTTGAAGCTAAATTTAGAAGTTGAAGTTCTAACAAACAGACTTTTACATGGACGAACAATCCCTATGAAAACATTTTTCACAGGCAAGTGTTATAAGGCACCGCTTAAAAAAACAATTTGAAAATTTATAGAAAATTCATATAAAGTCTGATTAAGGTGAACAAACATATATACCGCTGCGATACTTACTGCATGTACTTCAGTTTGGTTAGGTTTGTTGTTCCTTAAAATACATGTTGGGTCACTCACCAATGTCAAGCATAACACATTTCATTTCACTTGTTATGAATCATGACACTAGCGAGTGTATTTTAGTATTTTAAGGAAGTGTCCACCTATCGAGCTAAAGGAAATGTAGTGCGGGTAACTGAAATATTTTGTTTATCTCAATTGGACTTCATATGAATTTTCAAAGATCGTGTACATTTTAAAATAATAAGAAAAAATTTTTTGCACAGGCAATCGGTATTGACAGTCCCCGTGAAAAAGGTGGGACCACACATGTCAGTGAGATAAAATTGCCTCCAAGTCTGTTGGTGATGAACATTTTTGAGACAACATAGTTAAAATCATGGGCTATATTACATAAAGTTAACCATTGATTTTTAGCACAAAAGATGACAACCAAAGGTAATAATAAACTAGTTGGGCCTACTACACCAAACATTAATAATTAGCTACCTATAAAAAACTACTTCCAACGAATTGAAGTGTTATCACGGCTGATAGCCTTAAAAGGCCCTCCTGGGTAAATATGCATTCCCAAGCGCTGCTCTGAATTGCTTGCCTATGACTTGTCTTTCCGTCTTTCTCGTTCCACTACTTCCACTATCTGCAGTTTCATCGGTGATCACACGGGCTCCTCTGAAATCTAACCATCGGACTCCAGTCACATTCTCCATTACCACGCCGCACCTCATCATATCTCACTCTCCATCTATTTTCCAATAAAAAGAGGGTAACGTAGGTTTTCTCACTGCACTCTTCCTCTCTCTGCATTCTCCTTTATCTCTGACCATGTTGGGCTCGCCGCACCAACCACAATACATGACCACTGGCGAAGAGGAGAAGGCCTTGTTGAACACCGACGAGGAGCAACTCTCCTCAACGCCGCCACCATCACCTGACAATGAGTAGGGTAGAGATGATGAGGGGTGGTAGAATGGGTAATCGCCGAAGGTGGATTGTTCTGCGCTATCATGCTAGTCATGCTGGTAGCCGGCAAAGCTGCAAAGCACACGCTGGTGGTGCCTCTTCTTCGGCTCTGCCTCTAGCTCCGACGGTGCCTTCTTAATGTTGTCCGTCGGCTCGACCTCCGCCATGCCGCATGCCTCTCGTTTAGCCACGTTGAGGGCCGGCTCCAGCAACACCTGTGGTGCTAGCTTTGGTGGCACCTCCTCTGTGGTGGCCGCCAGCTCAGCCTCTGCTATAGCTGCACTGGTGGCCACCACGACTACATGACTACTGTCACTGCCATGTTAGCCACCTTTGATTCCTCCATTGTCGTCCTTGTCGTCGGCCTCATCACTGCTACTCTCCTCATCCTCCTCCTTGAACAACGGGTCCTCATCGGAGTCCACCTTCAGTGATGACCCGTTCTACCACCACTAGTCATATCTACCCTACTTGTTGCCTGGTGATGATGGCGGTGTTAAGGAGAGTTGCTCCTCGTCGGTGTTCAACAGGGCCTTCTCCTCCTCTTCGATAGTGGTCATGTACTATGGTTGTTGCGATGAGCCCAACATGGCCGAAGATAAAGCAGAATGCAGAGAGATGAAGAGTATAGAGAGAAAACCCACATTGCCCACTTTTTATTGGAAAATGGATGGAGAGTGAGAGGTGATTAGGAGCAGCATGGTAATGGAGGATGTAACTGGAGTCTGGCACTTAGACTTCAGAGAAGCCCACATGATCACCGATGGAACTGCAGGTAGTGGAAGTAGTGGCACAAGGAAGATAAAAAGATAAGTCATAGACAGGCAATTAAGAGCACCGCCTGGGGATGCACATTTACCCAGGCGGGCCTCTTAAGGCCACCGTCCGTGAAAACACTTCGATTTGCTTCGATGTTACTTTACGTGGTTGGCCTATGCTGTTAGACATTAACGCGGGCGGTGGCCTAAGACGACCGCTTGTGTAAATCATTGTATTTATGCAGGCAGCCGTCATATCCCACCACCTATGATAATTGGTTTACATAGACCCTTGACCCTTTATCCCCTTGGTGAAATTAATGCATGTTGTTCTCCTTAGGGTCGCTTGTGTACTTAAAGGTAAGGGAGTTGCAAAAAATATTTTTCTAGAAGTAAAGAAATTCGGACACTATATCCAAAATTTCCGAGAGTTCTTAGACTCCAAGCCTAAAAACTGAGGAACACAAAAAAAGAGAGAAAGAAATCTAGAATACTAAGCTACAATCTTCTTCTATGTCCTTACTTCAAACTTCGTCTGTCCTTGTGCAGCAACAACCTTCACATTGTTAGTCTACTTAGAAACTTTTGATGTTATAATTGTTTTACCAGAAAATGGTCATGTGCTGCTTTACAAAAATTGTTAAGAACTTACTAAGGCTGTGTTCGGCAGTCTCCATTCCCAGCGCGCACAGTAAACACGAAAAACAGAACGGTCATTAGCGCGTGATTAATTAAGTATTAGCTAATTTTTTTTCAAAAATGGATTAATTTGATTTTTTAAGCAACTTTTGTATAGAAACTTTTTGCAAAAAAATGAACCGTGTAGTAGTTTGAAAAGCGTGCGCGGGCGAAAAGTACTGTGCAGCCGGAAGCTGAACACAGCCTAAATGACCTTATTTATTCTTCGGAATGCTAGTAATTCTAATAGTTCCCATCTGTTCTTCTTAATTTAAGAATGATGACCACCGTACTTCTTATTCAATAACCCTTTGTTTGACGAGGATGCATATCCCCGAGGAGGGGAGAGTGGCCGGGCAGTCAAAAGCGACAAACCGTAAATTTGTTGAAGGTTTTCTATGTAGGTTGTTGACGGTCGTTAAGTGCAAACTTTCACCGTCAACTCCTGCATAAAAGAATACAAAATGTAATATCAAACTTAGTGGTAGGGGTTTATTACTAACCATTTTCACTAGTATTGATCAATATGAGTATGCAGGTGAATTCTGAATTAAAACACGCCCGTCATGCGACAAAATGTATCTTCGACCAATCATACGCCAGCACGAGGATTTGTAACGCGCTGAAAATTCGACCGTCGAAATCGAAACCCTAAAATACGAAATTACGAAAAACTTTTAAATCAAATTGCATCATGCCATGTTTTATTGCTCGTTTATTTGAATCTTTATTTGCGAGGTTTAGATTTATCGAAATTCATTTAATTACAAACCCTAAAACGGAATATCGGCTAAATAAATAATTAAGGGTATAAATTGAACTAAAACTATACAAATAAAAGTGGGGCAAATTAGTGGAAAATAAAGTACTCTACCTAAATGTCATAAAAATAATTGGGAAATATAAATTTAAATGGGAATTATATATATATATATATCCTATATATATATATCCCATATATATATATATAGACATATATTAATATATATATATAGTGGATATAAATGAAAAATATGGAAACATGAAAATCTTGGGTGAAATCTTTAGGAATAATACAAATATTGAACAATATTCAATTAGGTGAAATTATGAAATTTTGGATGAATTTTAAATTGAAAATCAACTCAAAATCGGAAAAATATAAAAAAGTCACTATTCATTGCGCCCTAGATGCTCGATCCTGTCCTAGCCCATCCCGTCGCCGCGCCTAGCCGCGCCCTCGCGCCCCGCGCCGCTGCAGGCCGTCCCGTCGCCGCTGCCGCACGTCGTCATCGCCGCTCGGCCGCTTGGAGCCCCGTGCCGCCGCGCGCCTCTCACTGCCGCGCCCGTCGCGTCCCGTCGCCGCTGCCGCGCCGTCCCGTCGCCGCGTCGTCTCGTCGCGTCGCCGCATCGCCAAGCCGCGGCCACCGGTAAGCCCCCCCCTCCGCCTTCCTGCGCCGCCGCCCCGGCTTGGAGCCGCCCGGGGGAGAGAGTGGGATGAAGGGAATAGAAGAGAGAAAGGGAGAAGAAGGAGCAGGAGAGAGAGAGCTGGGAGGAGAGAGAGAAAGAAAATAGAGAAAATAAAAGAGAGAAAAGGAAAAAGGAAAAGAAAGAAATTAGAAAAATAGAAAAAAATGGGAAATAGAGAGAGAGGATTTAGAAAATCGAAAATTAAATTTTAGACACAAATTTATATTCGGGTTGAATCGATTATTCCGTCGTCGATTATTTTAGAAATTCGTAGAAATAAATCAGATTATTTAAATGCGACTATTTATTTAATTAGATTATTCATATAATTGATTATTTCTTTAGCGGGTTGTTTCGTCGATTATTTAGACTTTATTTAGGTTTTGCGAACTCGCGTATATATTAAATCGGAGGTTTTATTCGTCGGATTATTTTTAAAAATCTTTCAAATTAATCATTGCCGTTTATTATTTAGATATCTATTTAGGCGCTATTTAGTTAACTTCTCTCGTAAATTAGGTTATCCACCTATTTAGCCGTCGCAGTTATTTAGTCGATTAATTATCGCCCTAGGTTAAGTATTATCGGGAATCTAATTTATTCAGAGTCGCATAAATTAAATCGGTTTAATATTCTAATCGGCTATCGCTAGCATTTTTGGCGTAGATATTAAAAATCGAAATAGAGCTAATTCCTAAATAATATTGGAATTGGTATCGGCGTTCGTCGCTCGCGTTCGATCTTTTTCTTAAATCGGATTTTGATGGATTTTAATTGAATTCTAACCGAATTCAATTTCCTTCGCACGTAATTCTAGACACCGAGGGAGTTGCGAGTCCGCCTGAGGATCAAGACCCGCAAGGCTTCGAGCAAGGCAAGTCATCACTAATCCTTGAACATGTTGAGCCCAAATTGCGAACTTACTTTGTTTACAAATAAAATTGCATGCAATGGTGAACATCCTACTTGTTATTATGCCATACCTTTGGCTATTGTTTACCTTATTCCCTTGTACCCATAAATGCGTGTGATGTTCCTAGTCACTTATGACAAATGCTTAGCAATGCTAATTTAGATTCATGCATTCTCATATTTATCAAAGGCTATATGCTTGGGCAATTACCTTAGGGAAGGTAATTGATATGCGGCATGTGGAGACATGAGCGCCACATTGCCATGATAATGATTACATGATTTGTGAAAGGAAAATAAAACTAAACAACTATTTTTGACTGGGGCGGCTGGATGATTTGGGTGGTGTCCGGTAAAGGCTAGTGCCGTCCCTGGTCAGTTAAGGACCGAGCCATGAAGCTAAGCATGAAACGACCCTCGTACAACCGTACTTCTCGAATGGGTATAGACCTAGCGGAGTAAATGGCCGAGCGGAGGCAGTATCCCTGTGTAGTGGTTTTCTTGATGTGTGTGGAAGGCGGGGCCTACGGTGGAGCAACCACTCGTAGGGCCGCCATGTGTAAACCTAAACTTAATTATAACTTAATGCATGTGTGAGTCTTCCCTCCCGGGAGCGCCAGAACTCCTCTCACTGCTAGAAACTGTGTACGCCTAGAGTGCATGAGGATACAAGTTCATGGAGCGGGTACTGCCAATGTGAGGTTATTGAAATGCTTTGCCGTGACGCGTCTCATTCGTTGGGACTTCGGCTCATGTGTTGGGCAAGTCACGGAGTACGGGTAAAGTGTACATCCACTGCAGTGTGAGT
This sequence comes from Oryza officinalis, assembly GCA_008326285.1. Classification (NCBI taxonomy): domain Eukaryota; kingdom Viridiplantae; phylum Streptophyta; class Magnoliopsida; order Poales; family Poaceae; genus Oryza; species Oryza officinalis. The sequence continues at coordinate 13,320,767 of BDMV01000006.1, read as the reverse complement.
AAATCAAATCTATTCGAATAGCCGTGCTCGCGGTCATTGAGCACCGGGACATGTATTACACTTGGCTAGACTCTAAATTCTTAACCTGATTGGGATGGGTATGCATAAGGATTTTTATGTGCGGGTGGTACAACTTCTCGAGAAGCGAGAAGGGGTAGGCCCCAGAAAACCATGACGATACAATGGCGGGAAGCTATCCTTGGGATCACAATGGATGGTGGACAGAACCGTCGTTGCTTAATGAACTATGGTATTAAAACTTGATCAGTCTATGCTAGGTCTTAGGCTTGTGAAAAGAACTGCAAAACTTGCTTTACGCAAAAGGACCACAACCATTCTTTGTTATCCCCCTATCATGTGCATCGTTGCTGTGGTGGCTTGCTGAGTACGGTTGGTACTCACCCTTGCTATAAACAAAACATTCAGATGTGGGCGATGAAGTTCCCGAAGACCCGTACGAGTACTACCAGGAGGGTACGGAAGACGATGCTGCGCAATAGGTCTTAGTCCCAGTCGTTGCCTGTGGCAATGGCGTGCCGCTGCCTAATGTTCCGCTGCCTTATCTAAACTCTGCTTTTGCTTGTATTCCGGACCAGTTGGTCCCCTGTTCTAGACTATTGCCTTCGGGCCTATTATTGTAATAATTTGCGTAAGACGATTGTGTATGCACTCTTGATAATTCGGCAATGTAATCGTGGGTACCAGACTACTTGATCCAGGGAAATGGTACTATGAACACGAGTGATTCCTGTTGCAAAAACGGGGGTCCACAGGATTGGAGGGCCCACATGATAGCAAAAACCGACCTAAAGTGGGGCCAAACCATCCTCAACTGCCATAGGGGCCCACCTATCAGTCTCTAGTGAAAGGCAGTTGGGGAGTGTGGGACCCAAGGGTCGGCCTAACTAGTGGTTCGACCCAACCACCAGGGCCGCTACTCGTCCCCACCTTTCATGTGGAGGCCCAGGATTGCTCCTCAATGACGGTTGTGGGTGAATTGATCTCCACAACTGTCACAACTACCCTATAAAAGGAGAAGCTCATTCACTTTCAAAATGCACAACAAAGTGGAGTAAAACTCACCTTTATATTTTAGGCACCACTTTAGTATGTGGAATTAGGTAGAGAGTAAGGGGAAGCTTCGGAAGGAGTGCCCCAAATATCGGAGTTCTCTCCGGGAAGTTTCGGAGGAGTGTCGGGTTTGTTAGCATTCTTCCACTGAAGTTCCGGAGAAGCGTCGGAGTTGTCAGCCTTCTTCTCTCGATTGTACCTCGGCGGATGTTTCTTTTAATAAAGTAAGTACTCGAGATCTCCTTATGGTATTTAACTTATTTGCTTGAGTGAGATATATTCCCATTGTTGCGGGTTCGTCGCTTAGTTGAATTATGAAGTACTCTAGTACTAGAACTCTGGATAAAGAAGGAAGTTCTTGTGCGAGGCTAGAGTAGTAATCAATAACTTAAGCGTGGTGTCTAGGTTAGAGGTTACCTTCGTTTGTTGTGTGCTCCACAGAAAGTGAGGTAGTCGGCAGGTGGTGACAGCCCTGTCCGTCCTTTATATCCCTCCACGTTCAGGTACTTCATAGAGCTATAGGCTAGACTTAGCTTGGCAGACTAGGGGAGAGCCAGTGCCCGAAGCAATCGATAGAGTTTTAACTTTAACTCAAGTTTAGTAAATTAACCATTACGAATCCTCTTTAGCCTTAGCCTACCATTTGTTGTTGTCCTTGGATAGGATCCTGTTTAGCCTTAGCCTACCAATCGATACACATGCACGTTTCTTGTGATTCGATATTCTTGGAATACTCTGAGATGAAGTGCTACAATGGTATTCGTGCGCTTGCGGATTTATCTGTGACCGTATCAAATACCAACATAGGTTCAAATCATGCCTCTCCCACTTGATGTAGGCTTCAGAGAAGAGAAAGTAGGAAGAAGCCTAGGAGGACCAATCAAGCAAGGTTCTTTCTCTCTTTTTTTTTGCCATGCCATGAAGTGTAATTTTCTAATATGCGTTTTAGAGAGGTTGTCGAAAAAGACTATCTATAAAGATTCCTCATCTATATTCAATCATGAATAGTCCACTTGTAGTGCGTGAATCCTTTTCTAATTTTTATGAGATTTTCTGAACTAATGAGAACTCCTTTTTAATTGATCAGAATTTATAAGAATTTTTGGAGGATTCCTCATAGTTCTTGAAATTAATTGAATCTATTTTCATACTTCAAAAATAGGAAAACACTTTAATTGATCTCCAGATTGTAATAGGAAGCTTATTTTAAAATTTTAAATATGACATTTATGATTAATTTTAGTAGTCTTATTCGTCACTTTTGCTGCCAAGATCTTTTTTCATGCTAAGTTAGAAAGATAAGTAAAAAATATACCTAAACTTATTCTCAAAATACAAAACCTTTTAGATTACACTGGTATAGAATTTTTTTTGCAGGCAGTTATTAACCCGTTAACAAAGAAGTTTTTTGAACCACTTGCAACTAAGGGCCTGTAGAAATCGAGGTTTTGTGCAGGCACATTTACACAACCGCCTGCAAAAATCAATTTTCACAAGCGGCTCTCTTAAGGAACTGCCAGTGAAAATGAATTTTCAATTTTTGATTTTTATAGCTGTAAAAAACCCATAAAAAATATTTTAGTAGGCATCTTAAAGAGAATCGCTCACAAAAATCAATTTTTTAAGACTTTCCCTTATTAGAACCTCATGTAAAATTCATTTTAAGGACGACTCTTAAAGAAGTACGTCCGTAAAAATTATTTTAAAGGCGGTTCATTAAGAAGTTCACCTGCACAAAAACTTTTTCCCTAATTCTTTAGAAATGACTAAACTTTAAACTTTATTAAAAATTCATTTTAAGTTCGATTGAGATGAGCCAAATTTCTCTATAATCCTTACAATATTCTCTTTAATATGGTTGGGTTCATATTTACTAAAATATTTCTTTTAATATGATTGTTCACTTATGTCATGTTGTCTCTATATGAGTTGATATGTTATGTAACTTGACATTAATTAGTGAATGACCACATTAAAGAAAATATTCGATGAAAGTATTAACTTGGTCATATTAAAGAAAATACTGTAAGAATCTCATATAAATTTTGTTTACCTCAAATGAGCTTAACATGAATTTTCTAGATTTTTTAAAGTTTGAATCTTCTAAAGAAACCCTTGTAAAAATAGAAACCATATCTTACAACAAATATTTATGCAGTTAACAATATTAAGAATAAAAACTTTGAACAGCGAAGTTGTAGCACTCGTCGAGATCTATAATTTTAAATAGAACATGTCTCCATTCAACATAGTTTGGAAAACTCAAAAAAATGTTTTCAAAAATAGATCTAGGACCTTTTAATGAATATTTGAGCCCCTAAATGAGCTCAAACAAAAAAAGAAACTTTCAACTACAACTTATCTCATCACGAGCTACAATGTTCATGTAATGTTTAGCATCATCTGACTTCATTTAAAAGAGCTACGATTATTTTCATATATTTGTGGTGCTCGTATTTTGAAGGCAGTTTTCATAAGACAACTGCCAGCAAAAACCGATTTTTATAAGCCTTCCCTTCTGATCATCCAATTTTCAAGGGCGGTTTCTTAGGACAACAGCCCATAAAAGATCATGATTTTTTTGGGGGAATACTTAGGAAAACCGTTTGCGAAAATATACTTGTTTTGACATGTGGATTTTTTAGGATCCATCTACAAAAATAGGTTTTCGCAGGCTGTCTACGACCCTGAGCCAGTCTCCACCATTTTTGCAGATGCTATTTTTTTAGGATGCATGTAAAAATAAGTGTAGCGCCAAAAAAAAATGATTTTTTAGCTGTGTTATAATACAAAGCGGGGACGAGCAGGGCTAAAATCAATCATGCATGTACGAGCAAATTATACACATAGTTGTGGTCAGTTAGATTTAGGGCCTGTGTGGATTTTTGATATTTTAAACCTTAAAAATAAATTGGCAAGCCAAATTTGGTGTTGCTAAGTTATATACCTATGTGTACGTAGCTAGCCATAATCTGCTACTACCTTCGTATCAAAATATATTAACTTTTAGCTATGAATCTGAAGAGATATCTACAAATCGAACGCTCAATTTTATCAAAAAAATCAGGCAGTCAAATGTTGTTAAAAAATATCATCAATTGAAATATTTAATAATTTTGTGAAATACTGTAAAGACATATGTTGAAATATATCATTATTACGTATGACACATTAAGTTTTGATGGTTTGAAATATGTTTTTTTATTATTATAATATAATCATGTGATATCTTATTGTAAAAATATAATTACAATGAATAAAACAGTGTAATTGAATTATAGATCGGATAAATAATTAAGGAGAAAAAATATTTAAAATGAGGAGGAGAGATAAAAAAAAACTAGCTTGCCGCAGCCTTAACCATACCATGTATGCAGTAGTGGTAGTGGTAGTCATCCGATTTCTTTTTTTTTCTTGGGCGTTCTAGCCTAAGTATTCTCTGTATAGCTCTAAAAAAATTTTATATTTTACGATGAAGAGAGTATATATTTTTACAGTTTCATTTATGATACTAAACTAAAGTACGAGAAAAAAAATACATATGTAGAGCTTGTTTGAAATTTTATATTTTACGATGGAGAGAGTATACATTTTTACAGTTTCATTTATGATACTCAACTAAAGTACGAGAAAAAAATACATATGTAGAGTTTGTTTGGTTTGCTACATATCAAAATATTGACAATGTCAAAACATAAGTAAATTTTGGTAGTGCTAAATTTGTGTCTTATATATTATTGGCACGTTATGATAATAAATCAAACACTAACCAAACTGCTATTCAAAATGCCAATAATTTGGAAAGGGCACATTTTGTGATCAAATCAAAATGACCTTATATAGTATGAAACATGAATAATGTGCATATATGTATGAGTATTAATTCCATGCGTCTGCTAGCTGGTGAATGATACAGTGTGTCCACGTACTCCAGTACACAACAGCACACGTCACGTAATACAATAGCTCATGCCAGCATACTTGCACATGCAAGCCGGTGTAAATACTGTACAGGCTACAGTCTTGCGAGTTATTTATTACACGCTTGTATGTGTGCACCAGCTACTTCTGTACGTACTACTAGCTCCCAATCCAGAAGGATCTGTCTGTAATATCCCCCCAAAAAAATCTAGTGGTCTTATTATATTCAGGGATGCAGATATGTCATTTACTCCCTTCGTAAGTATAAGCACTTTAAAAGTTTTTAGTGGAAACTAAAATTGAGATGAGAAATTATATTGTGATTATTTGAGATGAGAAAATATGAAAAAAAGTTAAATGAAAGATGACTGTAATTAGTTGGGACAAAAGTAGATGGAAAGAAATGCTTTCAAAATTTTGTATAGAGTACTAGAAATTATCTAATGTCACGAAATGAGTATAGCTTAACTGGTTAGGTTTTTCGTGGTGGAACCAGCTCATCCAGGTTCAAATTTTAGATTTGACACGAGTGCTCATATTTACGACTAATTATTGTTTCAGTGGTGGTTGGATGAGTGTACGCGTGTTGTGAGGGCCTACATTTGTACTGTTTCTAAAAATTTTTTTATCTAATATCTATATTTTGGAATGCTTATATTTTTAGAACGGAGGGAGGGAGTAATTAGATTTATGAATCAGATGAGATATAACAGGCTTATTAAATTGTAATTCAGAACTTATATGGCCAAAATTAGAATAATTAAGCTGTTGAAATTGTGATCCAACACTTCAATTTGTCACGGTCAACTGGGCACCCTTACCAAGCCATTGCTTCTAATTTGGATAGATATTTTTTGCAAACAAGGAAATTAAGATGATTAGGACCCCTTACCAGGCTATTGCATCATCAAAATTTGGAATGATAATTTTTGCAAAGTAGGAAATTAAGATGATTAGGACTTGGGGAGGACACACTACTACATAAAGGGGCTTTCTGGACGAGGCCCCCAACCATTTCCAGGCGGGCCATAAGTGGCCGCGCCTGGAAAAACCGGTCCCGAGGGGGCCGACTGTTGAACCGCACGCGATAATAAGTTATCCCGTGCGGTCGGCTTAAGCCGACCACACGGGATAACTTATTATCGTGTGCGGCTTCCTTAAGCCGACCGCACGAGATAAGATTATCCCGTGCGGTCCGCTTAAGAACCCGCACGGGATAATGCTTATCCCGTGCGGTCCTCTTAAGAACCCGCACGGGATAATGTAATTGCATTTTTTTGGAGAGAGAAACACCAAGTTCAAATGGCACTGTCGGGGGGTGGGAGCTGTTTTATAGTGCATCATCCCGTGCGGTTCACCTAACGAACCGCACGGGATAATCATTATCCCGTGCGGGTTCTTAAGAGGACCGCACGGGATAAGCATTATCCCGTGCGGGTTCTTAAGCGGACCGCACGGGATAATCTTATCTCGTGCGGTCGGCTTAAGGAAGCCGCACGCGATAATGAGTTATCCCGTGCGGTCGGCTTAAGCCGACCGCACGGGATAACTTATTATCGCGTGCGGTTCAACAGCCGGCCCCCTCGGGACCGGTTTTTCCAGGCGCGGCCACTTATGGCCCGCCTGGAAACGGTTGGAGGCCTCGTCCAGAAAGCCCCTTTCTGTAGTAGTGACAAGAAAATTATTTCTGTAGTAGTGTCAGATTAAACTACTGTTCAGCAAGAGGTTTATTGGCCTGTGACGTCAAACCAGGCAACGGAACAACATCACACAATTGCTAGCTGCAGCAGCATGTGCCTGTACGTGATCGGTACATGTGCATATGCACGGAGGCCAGGGAAAGTGAGAAACCCACCTAGCTAGCTATATATAGCTCGAAGCCGGAGGCATGTATGTGTGTGTAACCACCAAAACGGCAATGCACTTGCATAGTTGCATATCTGTACGACTACTGTACCTAGCGTGTACGTGTGGGATTTGGTGTGCAGTACATGTCCAAAAGCAACAAAAATCCTTTGATTTTACGATATGTTAATCAAGCAGCTTTTGACAAAGGCATCGAGAAAGGCCACAGCCACAAGAACATGATGGTGTCAAAAGAGAGATACCAGTAGAATGCTGGTCGAAAAGCTGAATCAAAGAGGTTCATTCATAGGCACAACAATATTGCGCTTGACTTTTACGTGGACGCATGCATCGATGATCGATCAGGTATTGGACGGATGAACTAGCTATCGAGCGCAAACACGAATCTTGAGCCCTTTTTAATTTCGCGCTTTAGATCGATCAAGCTTAATGGGCAAAAAGGGTGTGTACTTGACAGGTTAATGGAGCCGAAAGTGGCAGCTAGCTACCTCTGCATGCATGGCTGCCAGCGCGGCAAATACGTAAAGGAAGATATAGAATCGTGTGCAATTGGAGCATGCAGCGGCAAGTGCCTATCAGCTATTCACTTCCTACGTCACATCTAACCAAAATCTTTTATATTTTTTTTAAAAATAATTATTAATTAAATTTATACGAATTGTCGAGCGTACGCAAGTACACGACTAATGATTCTAAATTTATTCACATTATAGAGACAAATATACAATACACTGTAACACTTTTATGCACTGCCTGACCACTCTAAAGTAGTCATGTTTTATTTAATTGTCCAATATTCTCTTTATATATATTTTTATTTTTTTTGTTATTTGCATGGGAATTACTCTAGTACGTAGCCCCTTCTCCTATTTCCTCTTTCCCGTGCATCTTACTCTAGTAATATTTAAGCCGGCGTGACACTTCTAAAGCTATCGCATTATCTACAATGAATTGTATTTGCTCTAAGGAAAAACTCGATCTTTTACTATTGCTTACACACGGTCCATTTAATTGGCTGGATTCGAATAGCTAGTTGGCCGAATGCTGTTTATCTATATATTGCCATTACAAACGTGCGTGTAGTAGTCCGATTTTCTTTGGCCAAAAGGCCCAAGGCTAGAGAGGTCTCGTTTCACCAACAACAGAATTGAAAACACCTTGACAACAGCCAAACCCTAGAAAAAGACCGGTCGATCGAGACGTGCTTGTTTTCCATGTACAAAACAACAATGAAGCTTTCAGAATTGAATATATAT